>JAODAL010011177.1:0-101213 GCA_025379985.1 Phyllomedusa bahiana | reverse complement strand
CTAACTTTTCCGTATCTCATGTGCAGCTGTGGCATGTGGCCTTGGTTATCATGGGGTGTGATCGTGTTGAATGCACCCCACGCCCATAAGTCTCCGTTTAAAAATAGGGGCGTTGTAAGTGGGAAACGATGTAAGTGGGGGATGCCTGTTATAAATTATAACTAAAGTTCATTAAAAAAAAAAAGATGAAGGAATGTGGAAAAAATGCAACTTAAAATTGTTAGCGTTAGATGTTTTCAGACCTCTTTTAACCTATGTGATTAGACTAAAGCAAACCCTATTTCAGAAAATTTGGGGATGGGGTGACGGGGGCCCAGCAGGGGGAGGGTTTCTTGGAGCCCCCGGGGAGGTTTTTGGAGCCACCGTGGAGATGTTTCTTGGGGCCCCCGTGGAGGGATTTTCTTGGGGCCCCAGTGGAGATGTTTTTGGGCCCCCAGTGGAGTGATTTTGGGGGCCCCCACCCAGTGGAGATGTTTTTTGGGGCCCCCCCGTGGAGATGATTCTTGGGGCCCCCCAGGGGGGAGATGATTTTTGGGGCCCCCCTGGAGATGATTTTTGGGGCCCCCCCCAGTGGAGATGTTTCTTGGGGCCCACCAGTGGAGATGATTCGGGGGGCCCCGTGGAGTGATTTTTGGGGGCCCCACATGGAGTGATTTTTGGGGGCCCCACCAGTGGAGATGATTTTTGGGCCCCAGTGGAGATGATTCTTGGGCCCCAGTGGAGATAAATTCTTGGAGCCCCCAGGGGATTTGATTCTTGAGGCCACCAGTGGGGATGATTTTGGAGCCCACCAGTGGAGCTGATTCTTGGGCCCACCAGTGGAGTGATTCTTGGGCCACCATGGGCGATTCTTGGGCCCCACAGTGGAGTGTTTCTTGGGCCCCCCCCAGTGGAGCTGATTTTTGGGGGCCCCGTGGAGATGGTTCTTGGGGCCCCCCAGGGGAGAGGTTCTTGGGGCCACCAGTGGAGAGGGTTTTGGGGCCACCAGTGGAGATGATTTTTGGAGCCACCGTGGAGTGTTCTTGGGGCCACCAGTGGAGTTGATTTTTGGGGGCCACCCGTGGGGGTGATTTTGGGGGCCCACCAGTGGGATGATTCTTGGGGCCACCAGTGAGGTGATTTTTGGGGGCCCCCCCAGTGGGTGATTTTTTGGGCCCCCCCGGGAGATGATTTTTGGGGGGCCCACCAGGGAGATGTTTCTTGGGGCCCACCAGGGAGTGTTTCTTGGGGCCCACCAGTGGAGATGTCTTGGGGCCCCACCAGTGGAGGATTCTTGGGGCCCCCAGGGAGATGATTTTGGGGCCACCGTGAGGATTTTTTGGGGGGCCCCCCCTTTGGGATTGTTTTTTGGGGCCACCATTGGATTTTGTTTTTGGGGGCCCACCAGGGGAGTGATTCTTGGGGCCCCAGTGTAGATGATTTTGGGGCCCCCCAGGTAGAGATTTTTGGGGCCACCAGTGGAGGTGATTTTTGGGGCCCCACCAGTGGGGGTATTCTTGGAGCCCCCAGTGGAGGTGATTTGGGGGGGGGCCCACCAGTGGGGGTGATTTTGGGGGCACCACAGTGGAGGTGATTTTGGGGCCACCAGTGGGGGGTGATTCTGGGGCCCACAGTGGAGGTATTTGGGGCCCCCCAGTGGAGGTGATTTGGGGGCCCCTCCCCTGGGTTGATTTTGGGGCCACCATGGAGATGATTCTTTGGGGCCCCCCTGTGAGGATGATTTTGGGGGCCCCCTTGGAGATATTTTGGGGCCCCCCAGGGGAGAATTCTTGGGGCCCACCATTGGAGGTGATTTTTGAGCCCCCAGTGGAGATGTTTTTTGGGGGCCCAAACCAGTGGAGGTGATTTTGGGGGCCCCAGGGGAGGGGATTCGGGGGGGCCCACCGTGGAGGGGATTCTGGGGGCCCCCAGTGGGATGATTCTTGGGGCCACCAGTGGAGGGTTTTGGGGGCCCAAGGGGAGGTGATTTGGGGGCCCACAGTGGGGGTGATTCGGGGGGGCCCACCAGGGGGAGGGATTTTTGGGGACCCCAGGGAGGTGTTTCTTGGGGCCCCACCCCAGTATTTTCGGGGGCCCAAGTGGAGTTTTATTTTGGGGCCCCCCAGTGGAAAAGGATTCTTGGGCCACCAGTGGAGATGTTTCTTGGGGGCCCACCGGGGAGATGATTCTTGGGGGGCCACCAGTGGGAAAATGATTTTGGGGCCCCATTGGATTGTTTCTTGGGGGCCCCACAGTGGAGATGATTTTTGGGGGCCACCGGGGAGATGTTTTTGGGGGCCACCGTGGAGATGATTTTGGGGCCCCCCCAGGGAGTGATTTTGGGGCCCCCATGGAGGTGATTCTTGGAGCCCCCAGTGGAGGGATTTTGGGGCCACCAGGGGAGGTGTTCTTAGGGCCCACCAGTGGAGGTGATTCTTGGGGCCCACAAGGGGAGGTGATTCTTGGGGGCCCCACCAGTGGAGGTATTCTGGGGGCCCCCACCAGTGGGGTGTTTTGGGGGCCACCAGTGGAGGTGTTCTGGGGGCCCCCCCGTGGAATTGTTTGGGGGGCCCACCAGGAGGATGTTTTGGGGCACCGTGAGGTTGATTTTTGGGGGGCCCACCATTGGAGTTGATTCTTGGGGCCACCAGTGGAAATGATTTTTTGGGGGCCCCCAGTGGGTGTTTTTGGGGGCCCCCACCAGGGAGGTGACTTGGAGCCAAGTGGAGGTGTTCTTGGGGCCACCGGTGGGGTGATTCTTGGGGGCCACCGTGGGGTGTTCTTGGGGCCCCCAGTGGAGGTTTGATTTTTGGGGCCCACCGGGTGGAGGTGTTTCCCCTTGGGGACCCCCCAGGGGGAGGTGATTCTGGGGGCCCCCAGTGGAGTTGATTTGGGGCCCAAAAAAGGGGAAAGGGGTGACGGGGGGCCCCCACCAGTGGAGTTGATTTGGGGGCCCCACCAAGTAAAGGATGATTCCCTTGGGGCCACCAGTGAGGATGATCTTGGGCCCACCATGGAGATGTTTCTTGGGGCCACCAGTGGAGATGATTCTTGGGGCCACCCAGTGGAGATGATTCTTGGGGGCCACCAGTGGGGTGATTCTTGGAGCCACCAGTGGAGTGATTCTTGGAGCCACCAGTGGAGATGATTCTTGGGGCCCACCAGTGGAGGGGATTCTGGGGGCCCACCAGTGGAGGGATTCTTGGGGACACCACCAGTGGGATGTTTCGGGGGCCCCACCGTGGAGGTGATTCTTGGAGCCACCAGTGAGATGATTCTGGGGCCCCCAAAGTGGAGGTGATTCTGGGGGCCCACAGTGGAGGTAAAATTTTTGGGGGACCACCAGTGGAGGTGTTTCTTGGGGCCCCCAGTGGAGATGATTCTTGGGGCCCTCCAGTGGAGATGATTTTTTGGGGGCCACCGTGGAGATGATCTTTGGGGCCCCCGTGGGATGATTTTTGGGGGCCCTACCAGTGCAGATGATTCTTGGGGCCACCAGTGGAGATGATTCTTGGGGCCACCAGTGGAGTTGATTCTTGGGGCCACCAGTGGAGTTGAATTCTTGGGCCCACCAGTGGAGTTGTTTCTTGGGGCCACCAGTGGGTTGATTCTTGGGGCCTCCAGTGGAGTTGATTCTTGGGGCCACCAGTGGAGTTGATTCTTGGGGCCACCAGTGGAGGTGATTCTTGGGGCCACCAGTGGAGTTGATTCTTGGGGCCGCCAGTGCAGATGATTCTTGGGCCCACCAGTGGAGGTGATTCTTGGGGCCCACCAGTGGAGGTGATTCTTGGGGCCCACCAGTGGAGGTGATTCTTGGGGCCCACCAGTGGAGGTGATTCTTGGGGTCCTCCAGTGGAGGTGATTCTTGGGGCCCACCAGTGGAGAAGATTCTTGAAACCCACCAGTAGAGTTGATTATTGGCCCAATCCACGCTGTAGCTCGCACCGTGCAGATTTTCCACATCACGGATTTCAAATTCATAGTGTGGAGAACATAGAATAGACATGTCCAATCTTTTGAGTTGATGTTCCTCGGATCCCACTTCGGCAAGAAGAATGTGGACTAGCCCCATTTGATCTGGATGCAGGTTAGCTCCATTTAGAGGTGAATACCACCTCCATGAAGTAAAAAGTATTACACGCCCACTATGTGAACTTACCCTAATTGTGAATACTTACGGGACGGATTTGCTTCCGTATTTTACATCGTTCACGACAAGTAAATCTGCGATAAATATTAACATGCCGCAAATTTAAAAATCTGCACTGAAGGTCAATTTCTGCACGGAAACCAACCTCATCGACAAGGCTAGTTTCTGTAATCGGGTGTGGAGTCGGCAAGCCAAAGCCACGACTCCGACTCCTCAAGATATCCTCAATTTCCCAAACCTCCGACTCCTGACTCCCTCATACACGGCGCATGTTTAAGTGATAACTTTCCTGTAGTAAAATGGTTACATCCCGGTGTTTATCACCTTATGATACAATAATCAAGCTATTTAGGTAGAACAGACACTGACAAGCAAAAGGGTAACAATGTTTTGATCTTTTGAACAATTGGGGGGTAGAGTTGAAGAAAAAGCTGTATTTGTATCCCAAATCCAGTCTGCACCAACATTGGAATGTGTAGAAGAGACCCGGGATTTAGATTTTGGTCAAGACCTGCTTGAATCTGATCCAGAGCCCAGAAGGATTCAGGCTGTATTGAGAACCAAAAGGTGGATTTCCCAAATACTAACAAAATAATAAAAATTAACATTTTGATTTTTAGGAGCAAAACAGTAACAATGCAGTTACAGGAAAGAATCTGCAGAACTAAGCAGATGCTAAATACTTGCAGGTCACATTTATGTATAAGATGACTGTATATACAATTACAGTAGCCTCATGGGACAAAGCTGTAGTGGATGGTGAGATATGGAGCCTGAAAGTCACAAGTTCAAACCATTTTTACCATTTGCTTTTTCAGTGTAAAATATTAGTTATTTGGGCATGACTTTAGAACACAAAAAAATGGAAAATATTTAAACACTGCAATAACATTTGTTGGAGTCTCTGAATTGTTCTGAGAAATAGTATTTGGCTCCATCAGATCCTGCATACATGACCCCACATCTGATCTATTATTTCCAGGTAGAGAACGGCCCTCTACACTTACTTGGGTTGGGGGCAAAGCGGTGACCACAGGGGCAACATCTCTAACAATGTCAGGGTATAAAGGAATTGCCTCAACCACAGTCAGTTTTGATGAATGGTTGATCTTCTACTGCTTTGAAAGCAGGTGAAACATTTTGCTGAAATCTGTTTGCCCTGGGAGCGGGATCTTCTCCCCTCAGGCAGCGCTTTGCCTGCTCCATGTCATCAATTACACTCCTCATGTGATGAGGCTGAAGATACGGGAGCAGGAGCACTGGCCTGACCCAATTCCTTTTGCTCTTTGCATCAAACTAACTGGACCAACTTATTATAGATTTTGGGAGTCGGAGTCGGTCCATTTTATGACGACTCCGACTCCTGCAAAACAGCCACCGATTCCACGACTCCGACTCCACAGCCCTGGTTGTAATTCATGATGGATTTCCCTAGCACAAAATCTGCATGAAAAACCTTCAGCAAATCTGTCCCATGTGAATTTATCTTAAAAAACTTGTAAGACGTGCAAAATAACAAAGGATTGTGGAGAGAATTCATGGAACAATGGAGCCGGAAACAATGGCGAGTTGACCTAGAAACCATCCTGGATACTTTACAATCAGCACATTATTTCCCCATGATCTTTGGTAGCCGATTGTCCTGGGAACAAAACAAAAAAAAAATTCTAACCAATGTGCTATTCACGGGACTAGGAATCCAGAATATTTATAAAATTAGCTAAATAATAATAATAAAAAAAAAAGTCTAAATATTTCACTACTTGGAAATGCCTGGAGGTGAAGCATCTGCTCCTCGCCTCATATTTTTGCAGGATCTCTTTCGGATAATGCTATTTTCCGCCCTCCCTCTTACAATCACGCTGGTGGCATTTACATGAATGCCAGATAACAGAATTTACCAGTCATTGTGATAAAATGAATGCGCTTAGTGCCCATTAGAAGAAACTTAATTAAAAATTGAATGGCGCAAGAGATAGGGGGAGAAAAAAATCTGCGTGTCTAATTAGTCCAAGAAAAGAGCGAGTACATTGTCAGGTCTCCAGATCTGATATTGCTCCCATTACCGCACACAATGAAGCCGGGCGCCGTGTTTATTCGGATAGAAAATGATGAGCGAGCGGAGAGAGCGTGCCTGTCAGTCGCCCGTCCGTCATATCGGCTAGAACCGGGCGAGCTGGGGAAAAGGGGGGACTAATTAAGGCTTGGTTCACATCTGTGTTGGAGGTTCCGTTCAGAACGGTGCAGAGGTGAAAATGGAAACCATGGGATCTGTTTCACAGTGGACACATGACAGCACACACGCGCAGCAGGTTTCCGAGGGAGCGGGCCAGGGTGGGGGGGGGCGGCGCCACGCAGAAGGTTCCGGACGGAGCGGGCGCGCGCACGCAGAAGGTTCCGGACGGAGCGGGCGCGCGCACGCAGAAGGTTCCGGACGGAGCGGGCGCGCGCACGCAGCAGGTTCCGGACGGAGCGGGCGCACGCAGCAGGTTCTAGACGGGGCACGCGTGCACGCAGAGTTCCGACGGGCGGTGGGGGGACAGGTTTCTCGGAGTGGCCTCCCTACATTGGACATGCCCCAATTCCGTCGAAAGCGGACGGGAAAAAGCAGCAGAAAGGGTTTCGGGTGGCCGCAGGCGGAAAGCCCGTGCAGTGGGGACTGTGGGGACTGCTGCACGGGTTTTCCATAGAGCCCGTTGTGCACGCAAAACTGCAAACCGTCTGAAAAACCGTCCGCAAACCCGTGCCATGGGGACATGCCCTAAGGGTGTCTCCTCACGGTAGTGACAAAATAGTGATCGAATCCTAATTAAAGAATGTGACCGGTATGAACGGTTTTGGGGACAGTATGCCGGGTGTGCGGATTTGGTCCCCCCTACCTCCTCTTTATCACTGAACAGCACACCTTCCGCCCAAAAACCGGCCAGAAGAATGTGCCTGTTCCGAGTTTCCCAGAATGCTGGCAGGTGGAAAAATCTGTCCAGTAAAAAAACAAAAAAAAAAACGTGCAGATTTTGCATTGACGTCTATTTGGATGGCTGCTTGTTGATTTTCAGATGGTTTCTAAATCCAAAATCCAACGAAAAACCCATTTCGTGTGGACGTCCCCAGACAGAGCAGACCCGTCCATCTCTACAGCAGAGGGACCTCTAAGCCGTGCTCGTGTCTCCTTTACCTCACACTGATATATAAGATTTGCAGGAATTATCTTGCAGTCTCTCAGCGAACCTCATGGCCGCCTCTCCAGCCAATTACTACTACACGCGCTGCACGCGGAGATTAGAAGCATTGCGTCTCCGGGATGGTGGAGCTGTAGCCCTGAGCTTATCATGATTCATTGTGAAATGAACATGGAGACCATCAAGGACGGAGCATTGGGATTATTGCGGTTTTATATGCTTGTTAAATGTTTAATTGGTGTCACTTTGCCTTAAAAGTGCAGTTTACCAGCAGTTACGTAGAGTAAATTAGCAGAAGACCCCTGGCACTTGCAGCCATGGGGGTGGGCAGAGCATACTAATAAGGTGCGGGAACGGGCATGAGGCGACGCTGGCAGTGTGCCACGGGTCATAAACGGGCCAAAGGGTACAGAAGTGCATCCTGCAGTAAACTACAAAGCCCATCATCTACTATATAGACGACATAACCCGGCTCCTAATCACCCACTGTTCATTTACTGTCAGTACTGCTATCCCCCAGACAAAAAAAAAAATTAGATTTTCCACGAGGGACTTGGGCCCTCTTTTTTTTTTTTTTTTTTTTTAAATAATTGTAAGGGGCGGGGGGGGGGGGGGTTACAGTCCCCCGAGATCAGACCGTTTAACCTGTTCCTGACTGGGCCATTTACCCCTCCTCCCTTTCTCATTTCACTGCCTTTAGTACATTCGGGTTTCAATGTTGAAACCCCTTTTTTCGCTCGTTCTTTACACTAATTTTTTCACCATTTTTCCGTGACACATTAGGCTTTATTTGAAGTAATTTTTCCTATAGAATTTGTTTTTTTTTTGTTTTTTTTTTAAATAATGAGGCAAAATCGTAAAAATATTAAATAAAAATCTATTTTCCACATTTTTTCATTCATGTTTTTTAAACAGCATAAGTGGCGCTAAAATCAATTTTGTAATCCTGTCACAAACACTTGCATGTAGGTGACATGAATTTTTAGGGTTGTCGAAAATGGGGCTTTTTTTTTTTTTTTTTTACTAATATTTTATACTTTTTTGGGTGTATTTTATATACATATATATAGTTCCCCTCCACAAGGTTTTTTTGTGCTGATTTCCCCTGCAACCGGGCTGATATACAAGGAAAATACCTCCCCCCCGCCTCCCGAAGTCACGGCAGAGCTGATCTGGGTCTGATAAGACCCAGCAGCTTATACCATTACCAAGTCACATTTCTGCCGCCGCTGGGAAGCAGGGAACAGCAGCCTGTATACAGGCAGTCCCCGAATTACAACGTCCCGACTTACATCTGTCCCCTAGTAACAAATGGAGTCTTATGGGGCGTGCTGGCAGTTGTATTTCCATGTTCCACAGCAAATAACAGCTGTGGAACGACAAGTCCCAGCATGCCACAGCCGCACAGGAGGTGAAAATGAGGTGAAATCTTCTAAACAGGGGCACAGACAGCAAAACAAATGTATAACCATTCCCTGCACTATCCACAACTAAAAAAAAATTAAAAAAAACCCTTTTGTGCTGGAGTTACATTTAATTCATATACCTGTTCCGACTTACATACAAATTCAATTTAAGAACAAACCTACAGTCCCCATCCTGTTCATAACCCGGGGACTGCTTGTAAATAACGATCAGGAAGGCAGGGATGGTAATAATCTGTCCCTGCCTCCTCAGTGGAGAGCCCGGCTGCCGCTGACAGACAGCTCTCTGCTCCTGCAGCTGCACAATTAGTTCCAGGATATCCAGAGGTGTAAATTGAAGCCCCTAGGCCCTAGTGCAAAAAGTGAAATGGGCATCCCAGCTGCCATGTGCCATTTACAATGCAAGTATCTCCTTATGTGGCAGGAGGGCTTTTGGACCCCCTCAGGCTGCAGGGCCCGGTAGCGACTGCTACCTCTGCACCCCCTGTAGCTACGCCCCTTAGGACATCCATGCAAAGATATATGACCACCACCCAGATGTTTATATTGAATGGACAGTTGTTCTGCAGTTGAAGAGGACCCATAACATCTACGGACGTCTTTTTTGTTTTTAGTAAATCCTTGTGTTCCCTGTGAAATAATTCTGGAGCATCTTTCCTCAGATCTCTATGCTGTTTGGTCCATTTGGCGACTCCGTAGCAGATTCCGTTCCAACAATAGTGCCGCACAATGCGCTATTTCTCTGTTAAATTGACCCATTATAATCCAGGGGGGCAATCAGACACATTTGCTGTCCGCCATGTACCGCATCTGGCACCGCTCTTACTTATGGTTCCTAAGACAGAGCAAAAAACTGGAAATAATTCTGCAGTTATGAATTGGGCCTAAGCGAGCTTTCACACAGCGCAGCTTTGGTGCAGTTTTAACTGTGCTCCTTTATTACCAGCAGCTTTTTGCACTTATCCAAACTGTTTGGAAAGTGAAGAATCAATCAGAGTGTTTGTAATTTACAAGATGTCACAACACAGTCATTGATGACTTAAACCTGAAACACCTTTCTGAACAATTTAGACAATTGGAAGAAGCTGCTGGTAAGAAAGGCAGTTTAAGTGGAGCGGAGCTAAAACTGCACCAAAACTGCGCTGTGTGAAAGCAGCCTAAAGGCCGTCCCCATGGCTCTGTTTTTCAGTCGTTTTTACAGACGTTTTTTGGATTTGAAAACCGCCTGTAAACTGACTGTCAACCAGCTCTGATTGGCTGCTATGGGCTCTGATTGGTCACTATGGGCTCTGATTGGTTGCTATGGGCTCTGATTGGCTGCTATGGTGCTCTGATTGGCCTGCTATGGGCTCTGATTGGCCCGGCTCTATGGATTCTGATTGGTCGATGTAGCTCTGATTGGTCGCTATGGGCTCTGATTTTGGTCATCGCTATGAGCTCTGGTCGCTATGAGCTCTGACTGGTCGTTATTGATGCTCTGAATTGGTAGTCGCTGTATGGGCTCTGATTGGCTGCTATGGGCTCTGATTGGCTGCTATGGGCTCTGACTGGACGTTATGAGATCTGATTGGTTGTTATGAGCTCTGATTGTAATATAAAGGTTAAAAACTTAAAGGGGTCCTCCCGCCATAGACGTTAAAGGAGTGTTATCGTTTGAGCTGTTCAGCTAATTTTCTCAGATTGAGTTTGAACTCCAGGGGCGTGTCTCTCCTCCCAGGAGGCGTGTCTCCCCTCCCACGAGGCGTGTCTCCCCTCACTGAAGAACTGTGACATCATCATTTTGTATGAAGCAGGGGGTGCAGAAGGTTGTCTGGATATAACAGCTCTGTAGCCTCCTGCATGCTTCTTATTTCTGCAGCCTTGAGGCTCCAAACACCAGCAAGCACCTGTCATATGTCTTAGTTTACACACAAATGACGCTGAAAGCCAACAGCTTTAACTTCTAGTGGTGTTCACCCAAATTGTCCTGACAACAGGCAGAGACCTTTACTCAACTACAAGAACAAATGTCAGCTTCAAGTAAAGGTCTCTGCCTGCTGTCAGTGACATATGAGTGAAAACAACAAAGGGTAGAAGCAATCAGCTTTGAGAGAAGACCCTGCTCACCCTCTAACTGACTTGGGCTGTTGGTGCAGCGGTAGAGCAGTGATCAGTGATAGAGTATTGCTTTTACAAGGAAGGGGTTTGGAGTTCTAGTCCCCTTACAGAGTATATTTTTTCCCCCCTAAATTCTACACATATGTAGAGGGACCTAAAATATGTCAATCTCTATAATGATATATATACACATACATAGCTCCCCTATATCAGGTCTCATCCCCCAGAGTACATGCATTGTATCACATATGTTGGGAAGTGCTTGGTGTGACTGCGAGGATGGGACACTATATAGGGGAGCTTTGTGTGTGTATATGAATACAATTATAGATGTCTACACATATATTTTCATATCTTTACATATATGTACAGAGCTGATCACCTAAGCACTGCACTATACGAACAGCTTATGCAGTCACAGTGTTGAATCCTTATGTTATACACTACTGATGGTGACATCATAAGGAGGCGGGGCTTGCATTAGCCCTGAGGAACAGAACGCCCTCTTTTCAAAGTATCAGCTTAAGGACTGGACCAGTGAGGAGGTGAAACAACCTCTTGGCAAAAGCCCTTTAAACAGGCAGTCATTGCCCAGATCATCACCATAGAAGCTGGGAGATGTACATAGAGCCAGCAGACAGTGGTTTCACTATCGATTTTAACAGCTCAGAGGGGAGTAAACACAGAATGTGCAGGCAGCCAATCACAGCACAGGGGGCGTGGCCGGGGTGTTTCCTGTCTAGGGGCGTATCCCAACAGGCTGAATGAAATGTCAGCCAGCCAATCACAGTGCAGGGGGCATGTCTAGGGAATCGACCAGGGGGCGTTCCGACCAGCAACAGAGCAACAGCAGAAACAGAATACAGATTTACAGAGAAGCTCATATCTGCTAAACCAAGTGAATGAGGTAATGCAACCCAATTACAAAGGTGCTTATTTTTACTGTCCCCATAATCTGAGACATGATCTTTGTAACGATAAAACCCCTTTAAAGTTCTCAAAGGTGGAAAGTATATCTAGAGCGCTAAGAAAGGTATTTTAATGTTAATTTATTGTACTAAAACATTACGCGTTTCGCGAGCGTACAAACTCGCTTCCTCAGATCTGATCTTATATTATTGTGCACCTTTGGCGTTCCACGTGGAAACCAGAGGCGGGAGAGCTGGAGCAGCTTTGAATCCCAAAACCACCGCGGCACAGTTTTCTAAGCGATTTGGCGTGCTGTACCGTTCTAAGTACAGCCCCAATAGGTGAGCACTTGACCTCCCCCTGTATTTTAGAGTGGTGTTTTTACAAGATTTCAGCCGCGCTCTTTTTTCCAGTAAACATCGTACCCCCGGAGGGTTTTGAGGCTTTTGTCCAAAAAAAAGCTCTGCGGAGGTTATTTTTTCTGTATATGGGCTCTGATTGGTCGCTATGGGCTCTGATTGGTCACTATGGTGTCTGATTGGTTGCTGTGAGCTCTGATTGGTTGCTGTGGACTCTGGTTGCTATGGGCTCTGATTAGTTGCTATGGGCGCTGATTGGTTGCTATGGGCAACAAATAGTCTTACTGCTGGACAGTTCTCATACATAAGGCCCAATGTGTGGGTCTGGCCGAAGGGTCTCCACACAGCAGATTGGTCGTATTTCCATACATGTGAATGGGGTTGTTGCTATAGCAAGTGTAAGGGATTCTGCAAACCTCATAGAAAAACATGGGGCAGCCATGGAAATCTCTGCAACAAATCTTCTGTGTGTGAAGGTTTCCTGAATACACAGAGACACAGCCTGGAGCTATAGTCCTGATAATGAATGGGAAAGCCTGGACATCCCAGCAGTCCTCACCTGACCCCATCGTGCAGGCGCTTAATAATGTATGTGCTGCCAGTGTCCTCACAGCTATTGATTGCTTCCTATATCCATTAGAGGCTGAGCTGGAGCCAGGAGGCTGCCGAACGCGAGTGCGACTGTCACATAAGAGACGGCTCCTAACATCTCCTGCCGCGGTCCAAACCCATCCCGACTATTTACAGCCGAGGCCAATGGTGACCCGAAACCTGTGCCACACACAGTGAGAGGACGGTGACAGAGCTGTATACCATTACACATTGGGCCTTATGTATGAAGACTGTCTTTGTTGCCCATAGCAACCACTCGAGGCCCCTAGAAAAAAGAGCACATAGAACCAAAGTCATAAACCAACCCGAGCCCATAGTAACCCAAATGTATACAACCAACCCCAGCCCATAGTAACCAATTTATAGCTCAAAAGCGCCAGGCCATAGGACCCGGTTCTAGTGACCAATCAGAGCCCATAGCTACCAACCAGAGCCCATAGCTACCAACCAGAGCCCATAGCAACCAATCAGAGCCCATAGCAACCAATCAGAGCCCATAGCAACCAATCAGAGCTCATAGCGACTAAACAGAGCTCATAACTAAAGCCCATAGCAACCAATCAGAGCCCATAGCAACCAATCAGACCTCATAGCTACCAACCAGAGCCCATAGCGACCAATCAAACTCATACCGCCAATCAAGCTCATACCGACCAACAAGGGTTATCGATCAACCAGAGCGCATAGCGACCAATCAGAGCTCATAGTGACCAATCAGAGCCCATAGCAGCCAACCAGAGCCCATAGCTACCAACCAGAGCCCATAGCTACCAACCAGAGCCCATAGCAACCAATCAGATCCCATAGCAACCAACGAGCTCATAGCGACTAAAAGAGCTCATAACTAAAGCCCATCAACCACATTCAGGGGGCCATTGCAAACCAACACAGAACTCTCATACATTTCAAACCCGGCCTTAGTATGAAGACGTCAGTGCCCATACGACCAATCAGAGGCCATACCGACCCATAGAGCCATATCGAGCAACCCGAGCCCATAGTAACCAATCATAGCTCATAGCAACCAACCCGAGCCCATAGTAACCAATCATAGCTCATAGCAACCAGAGTGCATAGCGACCAATCAGAGCTCATAGTGACCAATCATAGCTCATAGCAACCAACCCCGAGCCATAGCTACCAATCATAGCCCCATAGCAACCAACCCCGAGCCCATAGCAACCAATCATGAGCCCATAGCAAAATCAGAGTCATAGCGACCAAATCAGAGCTCATAAGTAGACCAATCATAGGGTCATAGCAACCAACCAGACCCATAGTAAACCAACTCATAGCACCAATCAACCAACCGACCCAAGTTAACCAATCAGAGCTCATAGTAACCAACCCGACCAGGCTCATAGGTAACCCAAAAAAACATAGCTCCAATCAGCAAACCACCCGAGCCAATAGCAACCAATCAGAGCCCATAGCTACCACAACCAGAGCCCATAGCTAACCCAACCAAAGCCCATAGCAACCAACCAGAGCCCATAGCAACCAATCCCCTGAGAGCCCATAGCGACCAACCAGAGCTCATAGTGGTAAACCACAGGCTCATTAATAGACCAAAGCCCATAGAACCAATCAGAGCCCCATAGTAACCAATCAGAGCCCCAGCTAAAACCCAAACAGAGCAAACCAATCAGAGCCCCAGCCATAAGCTCCAAAACCCGAGCCCATAGCAACCAATCAGAGGTTTCTGGGAGCTCTGATTGTGTATTGGCTATTTTTTGGCTCTGATTGGTTGCTATGAGCTCTGATTGGGTTGGGTTGATTTGGTTCTATAGTTGGTAGCTATGGGCTCTGTTTGGGTTGGTAGATTTGGCTTCTGATTTAGTCGTTGGGGTCAAGGTGGGCTATTGGGGTTGGTAAGGGTATGGGCTCTGATTTTTAGTGTTGCTATTTGGGGGCTCTGGGTTTATTGGTTAGGCCCATGGGGTAGGGTCTGGATTTGGTGGTATTTTTGAGCTCGGATCGGTCGCTATGGGCTCTGATTGGTCGCTATGGGCAACAAAGACAGGTCAGACAGTTTTCATACATAAGGCCCATAGAGTATGGAGACGTGCACGTGACGCTGTGGCCTGTGATTGGCTGCACATAGCACGTGAATGATGAACGTTCTGCGCTACAGCGAGGTGAACCGGGGGGCACCGGGATGAGATCTGAGTCTCTCAGAGGTGAGAAAGCTTTTTTTTCTACTTTTGGTCATTTGCGCTTCCGTAAGTCCCGGAACACCCATTTAATGCTAACAGCCCAAACTGCAACTTTTAGCCCCATCCTGGACGACCCTGACACTTTATATCACCTATGGAGACACATAAATCACAGCTGGGGTGAGGTCACACGGCTGATTTGCAGCACTAAATCCGCCTGGAATCCACACCTATAATCTGCAGCCATAAGCACGGATTTTGGACGAGAAAGGTAAACCGACTGTAAAACCGTCCCGATAGCCCTTAATTGAAAACCCGCGTTGTAGTCCACACGACTCGGATTTTCTGAGGTCGGATTTCACAACCAACATTTTTTTTTTTTTTTTCAAAGAACTTAGAACATTCTCAATCTTTGTAGTTCACTCAGAAAATGTACTATTGAAGTCAATGGGATGGTAGGAAAAATGACTGGAAAGCTTTGTTCCCCTTTTTCAGATTTTGGTGCATCAAAAACTCAATAGTGCTCTATGTTGTAAAAAAAAAATTAAAAAAATAAAATGTGAAAAATGTGTATAAACCCAACGAAAAATACCTGGCAAAAAAAAAGAAAAGAAAACCGAGTTAAAAATCCTCAGCGTTTTGTTCAAATACTTGCGGCTTTAAGGCTCGGAATCCGTCGGGCATTTTGTCCTTTGTCGTCCGGACGCAGCCTTATAATCCACGAAGTCAGGGACACAGTGACTGAGCTCACGGCCTGCACCGTTCAGGCCACTGTCCTCTGAAATGCCACCGGAACAAGACGGTTTTTCGGCTGGAAATCTCCATAATAAAATGTCACGTCCCGCACAAGGTGGACATGCTCAAAGGCTAAAAATCACGTGAACAATAATTACAGATTCCCTGGCAAAACTAATGCCCTCCACCCCGGCCCCGTCTCTGGGACCTCCTGCCACACCCGCCGCCCGGTCTCTGGGGTCTCCTGCACACCCCGCCGCCCCCGCCCCCCGCTCTGGGGTCTCCTGCACACCCCGCCACCCTCCGCCCCGGCCCCCGTCTCTGGGATCTCCTGCACACCCCGCCGCCCCCCGCCCCCGTCTCTGGGGTCTCCTGCACACC
This sequence comes from Phyllomedusa bahiana, assembly GCA_025379985.1. Taxonomy (NCBI): domain Eukaryota; kingdom Metazoa; phylum Chordata; class Amphibia; order Anura; family Hylidae; genus Phyllomedusa; species Phyllomedusa bahiana. The sequence continues at coordinate 85,232 of JAODAL010011177.1, read as the reverse complement.
CCGCCGCCCCCCGCCCCCCGCCCCCCGTCTCTGGGGTCTCCTGCACACCCCGCCCCCCTCCGCCCCGGCCCCCGTCTCTGGGATTCCTGCACACCCGCCGCCCTTTCCCCCCCCCGTCTCTGGGTCTCCTGCCACACCCCGCCACCCCCTGCCCTGCCCGCCAGCTCTGGGGTCTCAGCTGCACAACCACATCGCCGCCTCCCCCCCGGCCCCCGTCTCTGGGGTCTCCTGCACACCCCACGCCCCGGCCCACGGCTCTGGGGTCTCCTGCACACCCCGCCGCCCCGGCCCCCGGCTCTGGGGTCTCCTGCACACCCCGCCGCTCTCCACCCTGGCCGCCGTCTCTGGGGTCTCCTGCACCCCCCGCCGCCCCGGCCCCCCGTCTCTGGGGTCTCCTGCACACCCCACCCCCCGCCCCGGCCCCCGTCTCTGGGGTCTCCTGCACAACCCGCCGCCCCGACCCCCGTCTCTGGGGTCTCCTGCACAACCCGCCGCCCCCCGCCCCGCCCCGTCTCTGGGGTCTCCTGCACAACCCCGCCGCCCCCCCCCCGGCCCCCGTCTCTGGGGTCTCCTGCACAACCCGCCACCCCCCGCCCCCCGGCTCTGGGGTCTCCTGCACACCCCGCCACCCCCGCCCCGGCCCCCGTCTCTGGGGTCTCCTGCACACCCCGCCGCCCCCCCCCCCCGTCTCTGGGGTCTCCTGCACACCCCGCCGCCCCTGCCCCGCACGTCTCTGGGTTCTCCTGCACACCCCGCCACCCCCGCCCCGGCCCCCGTCTCTGGGTTCTCCTGCAACACCCGCCGCCCCCGCCCCGCCCCGTCTCTGGGGTCTCCTGCACACCCCGCCACCCCCGTCTGGGGTCTCCTGCACACCCCGCCGCCCCCGCCCGCCCACTCTCTGGGTCTCCTGCACACCCGCCACCCCCTGCCCCGGCCCCCGTCTCTAGGGTCTCCTGCACACCCCGCCGCCCCCCGTCTCTGGGGTCTCCTGCACACCCCGCCGCTCTCCTCCCCGGCCCCCCGTCTCTGGGGTCACCAGCACACCCCGCCGCCCCCCGCCCCGGCCGCCCGTCTCTGGGGTCTCCTGCACACCCCGCCACCCTCCGCCCCGGGCCCCCGCCTTTGGGGTCTCCTGCACACCCCGCCGCCCCCGCCCCGGGGCCCGCCACCGCGCCTTTCGGGGTCCTGACGCCCCTGCCCCACCCCGTACTTTCTACACCCGCGCCCCCGCCCGCCCCGTCTCGGGTCTCTGCACACCCCGCCCCCCCTGCCCGGCCCCCGTCTCTGGGGTCTCCTGCACACCCCGCCAGCCCCCCGCCCCGGCCCCCGTCTCTGGGGTCACCTACACACCCCGCCGCCCCCCGCCCGCCCGTCTCTGGGTTCTCCTGCACACCCCGCCGCCCTCCCCCCAGCCCCCCGATCTCTGGGGTCTCCTGCACACCCCGCCCCCCCGCCCGGCCCCCCGTCTCTGGGGTCACCTACACACCCCGCCGCCTGTAGCTCCGTCATCCGCAGTGAAGTTATCAGCCATCAGATTTTTTATGGAGAAAATGTCATTCTTCTCCTGCAGGAAGCTTTACCGCGCGAGACTTCCTGCAATAAACCCGAGAGCAGTAAATATTTAATTCCTTCCTTAATTTGTTTCCTGCGTTAATGTAACCCAGACCGGGCCGGGGCGATCGTAAAGCCTCCGTGTCACCGCTGACCTTGGAGACGGCGCTCGGGCCTGAGGCTCCATCACTGCAGACACTGAGGAGAACGAGGAAAGACCATGATATGTCGCCACATGAACGTGTTAATGAGCGACATAAATAGCTGCAGACGTATCGCGCCTCCACACAGCGCGCTGCGCGGAGCACGCTGGGGAGTGCGGGACCATAAATGAACAGCACCTCCCCGGGGACAGGATCGAATTATCTATACATCTACCCAGCAACAGCCTATGGGCCGTATGTATGAACACTGTCCAGCAGGAAGACTGTCTCTGTTACCCATAGCAGCCAATCAGAGCCCATAGCGACCAATAAGAACTCATAGTAACCAATCAGAGCCCATAGCAACCAATCAAAGCCCATAGCGACCAATCAGAGCTCATAGCGACCAATCAGAGCCCATAGCGACCAATCAGAACCCATAGCAACCAATCAGAGCCCATAGCGACCAATCAGAACCCATAGCAACCAATCAGAGCCCATAGCGACCAATCAGAGCTCATAGTGACCAATCAGAACCCATAGCCACCAATCAGAGCCCATAGCGACCAATCAGATCTCATAGCAACCAATCAGAGCCCATAGCAACCAGTCAGAGCTCATAGTGACCAACCAGAGCCTATAGCAACCAGTCAGAGACCATAGTAACCAATCAGAGCTCATAGCCACCAATCAGAGCCCAGCTTTTATTTGAAGTCTGATTGGTTGCTACGAGCTCTGAATGGCCTCAAATCTATAGACCAGTCTGGCTCTGTTCAAATTTTGGCCTATAACAAATATCCTAAAACGTGTGCCAAGGACACTAATAAAGAGAGAATCAATTCCGGGCTGGGGGTGGTTCTACAGCTTCTGGTTTTCCCTTCTGTTCAGGCTGTGGGAGTTTACAGTCAGGCTCCACTCCTGTTCAGGATGTGGCGGTTCTACCTGGTTTCCACTTCCTGCAGGCTTGGGTTTCTACGTTCGGTTTCACTCCTGTCAGGCTGTGGGTGTTCTACAGCTTCGGCCCACTTCCTGTCAGGTGTGGGGTTCTACAGCTTCATGTCCACTTCTGCTCAGGCTGTGGGCAGTTCTAAGGTTTCTGGTTTCCACTTCCTGTTCAGGCTGTGGGTAGTTCTACAGCTTCAGGCTCCCACTTCCTGTTCAGGATGTGGGCGGTTCTACAGCTTCAGCTCCACTTCCTGTTCAGGCTTTGGGCGGTTGTACAGTTTCTGGTTTCCACTTCCTGTTCAGGCTGTGGGTGGTTCTACAGCTACGGCCTCCCACTTCCTGTTCAGTTGTGGGTGGTTCTACAGCTTCAGGCTCCCACTTCCTGTTCAGGCTGTGGGCGGTTCTACAGCTTCAGGCTCCCACTTCCTGTTCAGGCTTGTGGGTGGATCTACAGCTTCAGGCTCCCACTTCCTGTTCAAGCTGTGGGGGGGTTCTACAGCTTCAGGCTCCCACTTCCTGTTCAGGCTGTGGGGGTTCTACAGACTTAAAGGCTTCCCACTTCCTGTTCGGGTCTGTGGGTGGTTCTACAGCTTCAGGCTCACACTTCCTGTTTCAGGCTGTGGGCTGGTTTACAGCTCAGCTCCATTCTGTTAGGCTGTGGGGGTTCTACCAGCTTCATACCACTCTGTTCAGTCTGTGGCGGTTCTTCGATCAGTGACTGCAGCGTTCCTCTGCATTCTCCAGTTGAGCCTGGTTTAAGGGACAAAGGTGATTGAGGGATCTAACCAGCATTATACAAATCTACAGAGCTTTAATGGGTTAAAGTCTGTCAGCAACAAACATAAGCAAGCTCCTTTGCTGTTGATAAGACACAGCAAGAGTGACGTGACCATCCCAGCCAGGGCTCTACCTCTACCCAGCCTGTTAGAGCACAGGGAGGTGGTCGGTATCCTAGGGAAGCTTGTGTGCACAAGCAGGGACTTCGAACTACTCTAACTCTGAAAGGAAACAAAATCAGAACAGTAATGTATTTGGTAATAGTCATTATTTGCCTACAGGTTTAAAGTTAGAAGACCCTTTTAATGGTTGCTCCAACCACAAACTTTGATGGCATAATTTCAAGTCTAATAGATGCAGGTTTCACCTCTGGGACCCTCACCTATCTTGTGAACAGGCCCCGAAAGTGTCAGTGAAAGTGTCCGAAAGTGCTCAAAACCGTGATCCGGTCAGGCTTGCACATAACTCTCCATTCGGTTCTATGGAAAATCCCAGGGGAGCGATCTATTCGGATGTACTCAGAACCCCCAAATCAAGCGCGACTCGCTCTCTGTTCTGAGCCGTCACTCTCGGAGGATAGATGTGGAGTGCAAAGGTAGGACTCATGCCTCCAAAGGTGGGACCTGCATCTCTCACACTATGATGGCATATCCTATCAATATACATGGTGGGAATACCCCTTTAAAGGGGTACTCTCACTACATTGATCACCTCTTAGCAAAAAGTCCATGGCGGTAGACCCCTTTAAAGGGGTACTCTCACTACATTGATAAGCTCTTAGCAGAAACTCCATGGTGGGATACCCCTTTAAAGGGGTATTCTCACTACATTGATCACCTCTTAGCAGAAACTCCATGGTGGGATACCCCTTTAAAGGGGTATTCTCACTACATTGATCACCTCTTAGCAAAAAGTCCATGGCGGGATATCCCTTTAACGGGGTACTCTCACTACATTGATCAGCTCTTAGCAGAAACTCCATGGTGGGATACCCATTTAAAGGGGTATTCTCACTACATTGCTCATCTCTTAGCAATAAGTCCAGGGCGGGATACCCCTTTAAAGGGGTATTCTCACTACATTGATCAGCTCTTAGCAGAAACTCCATGGTGGGATACCCCTTTAAAGGGGTACTCTCACTACATTGATTAGCTCTTAGCAGAAAGTCCATGGCGGCATACCCCTTTAAAGGGGTATTCTCACTACATTGATCACCTCTTAGCAAAAAGTCCATGGCGGGATACCCCTTTAAAGGGGTACTCTCACTACACTGATCAGCTCTTAGCAGAAACTCCATGGTGGGATACCCCTTTAAAGGGGTATTCTCACTACATTGATCACCTCTTAGCAAAAAGTCCATGGCGGGATACCCCTTTAAAGGGGTACTCTCACTACATTGATCAGCTCTTAGCAGAAACTCCATGGTGGGATACCCCTTTAAAGGGATACTCTCACTACATTGATCAGCTCTTAGCAGAAACTCCATGGCGGGATACCCCTTTAAAGGGGTATTCTCACTACATTGATGATCTATTATCAGAAACTCCATGGTGGGATACCCCTTTAAAGGGTTACTCTCACTACATTGATCAGCTCTTAGCAGAAACTCCATGGTGGGATACCCCTTTAAAGGGGTATTCTCACTACATTGATCAGCTCTTAGCATAAAGTCCATGGTGGGATACCCCTTTAAAGGGGTACTCTCACTACATTGATTAGCTCTTAGCAGAAAGTCCATGGCGGAATACCCCTTTAAATAAAACCTGCCATTACACGGCTGCACCTGGTTATGGATCCCTCCAGTGACTCAATGACTCCTCTGTGCACAATGCGAGTTATTAATCGGCCGCACCATCAATTATAAAGACGACTCCGAACGCTGGAGCTCAGTGAGCGCCTGGTGATTACAGCTCTGAGGCTGAGAAAACGCATCAACCATCGGGGCCAATCGCTGAGGACTGAGCCAGATAAGATAGTGTCTGCGTCAGGCGGAGATTTATGGCACATTTCACAGAACACAAAATGAATGGAAGGACGACTGCTCGGGGCCATGGGAACCCGGCCGCACATTACAGGGACGGACATCATTGCTCAAGACAGAAAGCGAGTCTGCGGGCCAAGGCAACGCCACCGAGAAAGCCAGCACCAGCGAGGGGCAAAATATCCACACCCTACGGGGTAGGGGGGTTACTGCACCCTGCAAATAAGACACAGATCTGAAATATCCACAAAGACAAACAATATCTGAGACATGAAACCATTAACAATTAGTCCTTGATTCTCTGTGGATAGAAAAATATTGGGAGAGGAAAGGGGACATCCAAAAAAAAACCCCGAAAAATCTGTGTAAAATTCTCACCACTGAAATGCTTCTCCCAGTATCTCCCAGTATCAATTACTTTCGTGTGAACGTATCTTCCAGCGGCTGCCACCTCGGTGACATAACGTTCCATTATTGTCTTCTCCAATGAGTCATGTTTTCTGCTTCATGGAAAGAATGGACGTTGATGTGTCAGTGGAGAGACAACCGAGAACAAACACCCTGCAACCACTGCTGAAAGAACCCAAGCTGGGGGGTGAGAGAGGTCAGTGTTATCATTAGTACCTGAGGGTGCTTTTACACAGAGCATTTTTGGTGAGTTTTTGATGCGTTTTTTATGTGTTTTTTTGGGCAGGAAGGCACAGCAATTAATGCTGTACATTGCTGCACAAAAATCGCGGCAAAAATCGCAGCATTCCTGCACAAAAAAAAAACGCATCAAAAACGCACCAAAAACGCACTGTGTGAAAGCACCCGGAGAGAGATTAGTCTAATCAGCAGGAGGTGATGAACAAAGTGTGAACAAACTGGATTCCCCCAGTGCAAAAAAGGATTAACCCATTATTCTTTCATGTATTGCTCTTGTCATGGCCCTGCGTTCTAGTCTAATCTTATCTAGCCCGTTCCAGAGAACAGTAGAATGATCATTATGTTGTAGTCTACCATCTGTGATGAGACTACATACAGATAAGCTGCAGCCGCAGTAAACTTGGGTTAGTCTGACCGGCCGTTCATGAGTTATATTTCTTAAAGGGAATGTGTGATCAAAAAATGAGTCATTGTTTAAGTCCTGTTTCTATGCTAAACACATTTTTTTTTAGGAATATTTGGTTGTTTTTTTTTTAATTTTCCAGATCACTTTCAATATTTTTTTTTAATAATTCTTAAGTTCTGCAGTTTTCACTTTGGCCACTAGGCCTTGTTTGCGCTGCTTTAACAGCAGTCAGAGAGATGCTTTACAGCAGCTTCATGAACATAGGAGACTTAAAGGGGTTTTGCCACAATCTCAATTCATACCTCCTGCCTCCAGCTCTTCAGCTCTGTGTGCTCAGAAGGGGACGTGTGTGATTCGTTTGAATTGCAGATCATGTGACCCTGCAGGATGACATCACCAGACCTTTCCTCTCTCTAGTCAAAGAAAGGTCTGTTTATGTAAAGCATTGTGAGTAGCAGAGAGGTAAAGTTTTTGCCTCCAGGCACAAGGGTCCTCGGCTCAAATCCCTGCAGGAACCAAACCTGTGGATTTTTTTTCTCTCTATCAATGCACAGACCTGATTGAGGTTTCTTTTTATTAATTTGCACTGTTTGACTAATTACTAAGGAGCACAGAGGACGGGAGTAGAATGACAGCACCTGGTGTTTGAATACTCAGTAGCTGCCTGAGAGGAGAGGTGATATCTGAGCCTGTGCTGCCAGGACTGAGGAGCTCTCAGCCCTGGTCGTATCCCCTGGAGACGAGCTGTAAACAATGGATCACCAAAGAAGGAGCTAAAACAAAAATGGTGCAGAATTTTTAATATTAATGAATGGTGAAAAGTTTATTATTTAATTTGCAAGCTTCCCACCTCAATTTTACTTCGTGGCAAAACCCCTTTAAGATTGACTCAGTCCCCTTCACTTTTATAGGAGAGTGTTGTGGGCATGCTCTGTGACCTGGGAAGAAGTCACTGTGCAGCTAGGGGAAAGGGTGAACTGTGACTATCTCCTTTTGTGACTGGTGGATCCTGTGTTACCTACTCACACTGGTGTCTCCTTTCAGTTTGACCCTCTTTGTGCTGATAATGAGCAGACAACTGAGAATCTTTCTGTACAGAACAGGAAGTGTGAGACATTTATTAGGTGTAATGGCCAAAGTGAAAACTGCCGGACTAAAGAATTATTAAAAAATATTGAAAGTGATATAGAAATTTTTTTAAAAAAATAACCAAAAAGTCTTAAAAAAATGTGTTGAACATAAAAATGTGAGTTAAATAATAAGTCATTTTGATAATGCATTCCCTTTAACCATTATAGCTGGAGACCGGCAAGATTTTATAGCTTATTTTTAATTGCATAGGACTGTAGACATGAAAAAAAAACTACCAAAAAAGACAAAAAAATTGTTTTCCATTTAAAAAAAAAAATACCTCTTTCTGACGGAAGTGTCCCTTAATATTCCTGACATACATCTCTATAATAAAGCCTTACTGATATTTTTCAAGGCCTGCGCTTAGGTAGGCCCCATCACAGTGGTCTGCAAAGTGCGGCCCTCCAGCTGTTGGGAAACTACAACTCCCACCATGCCCATGACAAAGATTATATAAATGCATGAGGGAGTTTTATTTTCCCCAACCCGTTTGGGAGGGCCGCACTTTGCAGACCACTGCCCCATCATGTAGCCGTCAGAGGTGAGGTTGGGCCGCAAGGCTCTCATTGCCAAAAATTGCAGGTGCCCCCTCTCCTTTGAGACGCGACTGGTGGGCTACACCGGGAAGAAATTTTTAGTTTCTCGGCAGAAAAAAGCTAATGCTCCGTCTCCAGAAATCATTCCTCGCCGCAGATGAAGACAAATGATTTCTTCAAGTGACTGATAATTCAATTGTGCCGGATCCCAGGGACGGGCGGTTACGGAGCAGAGGGCGAGACGCTGCTCATCCGTTCATCACCTCGGCCCTAATGTGACTGTGACAATGACTGAGCTGCCATCATGGGAGGAAGGTCATGGACGGGCAATGGACCCGGGATCACCAGGGGGGAATTCGATTAGTGCCGTGAGTTATGAAAGCTTCTGGGTTAGGAAAAGTCCAATTGTGGAACAAGTAATCTAATAAGAGGCAGCTAACACGGCGCACATGTAACACGCAGCACATCGCGGTGACAGACGGGCCGCTCGCCCCAAATTAAAGGGCGTTTAAGGCAAGGTCTGCGAGTGGTAACTGGAGCACATATTAAACTAATCAAGTCTGAATGGGAAGACAGGGGCCCTTATGGGGGGGCTGGGGGGGAGGGGACAGGGTTTGGGAATACCAGGCACCCCATAGACTGCCCCCCAGCCCAGGGCTCTTTTAAAACCAGTCCCATCACCCCTTTAGCCCTGCCACCCAGACGGGGGCTCTATATACCAGTGCATCCTATAGACTGCACCCAGACGGGCTTTTTATCCCAAAGTGACCCCATAGCTGCACCCAGACGGGGGCTCTGTATCCCGTGAATCCCATAGCTGCACCCAGACGGGGGCTCTGGTATCCCAAGTGCATCCATAGCCCTGCACCCAGACAGGGCTCTATATACCAGTGCATCCTATAGACTGCACCCAGACAGGGTTAAAATATCCCAGTGCACCCCATAGATGCCCCCAAGACAGGGCTCTGTATACGTGCTTATTATAGGACTGCACCCAGACAGGGCTCTGTATACCAGTGTCTCCAAATAACTGCCCCCAAAAGGGGGCTCTTTTAATACCAGTGCCTCCCATAGAGGGCCCCAGACAGGGCTCTTTTAAAAACCTTTTGCCCCCTATAGACTGCCCCCAGACAGGGTCTGTATACCAGTCCCATCATCATATGGGACTCCCCCCCAAAACGGGCTCTGTTTTCCCAAGTGTCTCCCATAGACGCCCCCAAGACGGGCTCTGTATACCGGTTTTCCCAAATGGGACTCCCCCAAGGGAACAGGGCTCGGTTTACCTGTGCCCCCTATAGACTGAAACCCAAGGACAGGGTCTGTTTTCCCAGTGTTCACCCTTAAGCTCCCCCCACGAAAGGGCTCTTTTTAAAACCAGGCATCATCATTTTAGATGCCCCCAAAAGGGGCTTGAAATTCCAGTGCCCCTTTTAAAAGGGCCCCCCAGCCCGGGCTCCTGTTTTCCCCTTTTGTCCCCCATAGACGGGTCCCCGGGACGGGGCTCTATATTACCAGTGCTTCCTATAGTGCACCCAGCCCAGGGCTTGAATACCGTGCACCCCATGGGACGCCCCCCAGACAGGGCTCTGTATACCAGTGCATCCCATAGACTGCCCCAGAAAAGGGCTTATATACCAGTGAAACCCTATGGGAATGCACCCAGACAGGGCTCTGTATACCAGTGAACCCTATGACTGAAACCCGGGACGGGGCTCTGTTAAAACCAGTGAAACCCCATAGACTCCCCCCGGGACGGGGGCTCTGTATACCAGTGCATCCTATAGACTGCACCCAGACAGGGCTCTGTATACCAGTGCATCCTATAGACTGCACCCAGACAGGGCTCTGTATACCGGGTGAAACCCCAATAAAATCCCCCCCAAGCCGGGGGCTCTGTATCCCCATTTTGCACCCCATGGGACGGGAAACCCAGACAGGGTTTTATATCCCGGGCACCCCATTAGACTGCCCCCAGACAGGGCTCTGTATACCAGTGCCTCCCTATAGACTGCACCGAGCCCAGGGTTCTTTTTTCCAAATGCATCCTATAGACTCCCCCAGAAAAGGGCCCTCGGGTTTTACCAGTGACCCCCATAGACTGCCCCCAGACGGGGGTTTAAAATTACCAGTGCATCCCATAGACTGCACCCAGACAGGGCTCTATATACCAGTGCATCCCATAGACTGCACCCAGACAGGGCTCTATATACCAGTGCATCCCATAAAACTGCACCCACCCCCCCCGGGGGCTCTTATCCCAGGCATCTTTCCCATTAGACGCCCCCAAAGACAGGGCTCTGTTTACCAGTGCATCCTATGATGCACCAGCCCAGGGTCTAAATCCAGTGAAAATTCTCCAAATAAAATTTGCACCCAGACAGGGCTTGTATACATTGCAACCATAGACTGCACCCAGACGGGGCCGGGGTTCCCCAGTGAATCCCATAGCCCGCCCCAACAAGGGGATTCTGATACCATTTGACCCTATAGACTGCCCCCGGGACAGGGCCCCTTTATACCCAGTAAACCCCAAATGGGAGGGCCCCCAGAAGGGTTTCTTTTATCCCCAGTAAAATCCTTTGGGACTGCCCCTGGGACAGGGCTCTATATCCCAAAGTGCACCCTTTATAGATTCCCCCAGACAGGGCCCCCTTTTTTCCGTTTTCCCCCCATGGGACTGCCCCCAGAAAGGGCTCTTTTATACCGTGCCCCCATAGACTGCACCCGACAGGGCTTTTGGTATCCCATTTGCCCCCCATGGGATGCCCCCGGGACGGGGGTTTCTGTTTATACCAGTGCATCCTTTTGACGAACCCAGACAGGGCTCTTTTACCGTGATCCTTTTAAAATTGCCCCGGGACAGGGTCGGGGTATACCAGTGCTTCCTTAGACTGCCCCCAGACGGGCTTGTTTTACCAGTGCATCCTATGGGACTGCACCCGGGACAGGGCTCTTTTTATCCCAAAAGTGCACCCTATGGGGACTTTTTACCCGGGTCAGGGCTCTGTATACCAGTGCATCATCCCATAGACTGCACCCAGACAGGGCTCTGTAAAACCAGTGCCCCCTATGGGACTGCACCCAAAACGGGCTCTGTATACCAGTGCACCCCAATGACTGCCCCCCCAGACAGGGCTTTTTTTTATACCTTTTGCACCTATAGACTCCCCCCCAAAGGACAGGGCTCTATATACCAGTGCATCCTATGGGACTGCCCCCGGGACGGGGGCCCCTGTATCCCAGTGTCCCCCATGACTGCCCCCCGGGGACAGGGCTCTGTATCCCCAGTGCTTTCCTATAGACTGGACCGGGAAGGGCTCTGTTTACCGTGCCTCCCATAGATGCACCAGACAGGGTCTGTATTCCAGTGCACCCTTTTAGACTGTCCCCAGACAGGGTCTGTATCCCATTTCCCATCTTTAAAAATAGACTGCCCCAGAAAGGGCCCCTGTTTTACCAGTGCACCCCATGGGACTGCCCCCAGACAGGGCTCTATATACCAGTGCATCCTATAGACTGCCCCCAGACAGGGCTCTGTATACCAGTGCCTCCCATAGACTGCACCCAGACAGGGCTCTTTACCAGGGGGTTTCATATTAGTCCCCCCAGACGGGGCTTTGTAAAACCAGTGTCTCCCTTTGACTGCCCCCCAGACAGGGTTTGGGTAACCAGTGAAACCTTTATGGGGACTGCCCCCCAGCAGGGTTCTGTATACCAGTGCACCCTATAGACGGGCACCCAGACGGGGGTTTCTATATCCAGTGCTTTCCTATAGACTGCACCCGCCCAGGGCTCTTTTATCCCAAATTTGCATCCTATAGATTTGAACCCGCAGGGCTCTTTTATACCAGTGCCCCTTAAAACTGCCCCCCCGACAGGGCCTGTTTTCCCAGTGCACCCAAATAGACTGCCCCCGGGACAGGGCTCTATATCCCAAAGGCACCCTTTATAGCTGCACCCAGACAGGGCTTGAAACCCAGTGCCCCCCATAGACTGCACCCAGACGGGGGCTCTTTTATCCCAAGTGTTTCTCATGGGACGGGCCCCCGGGACAGGGCTTATTCCCAGTGCATCCCATAGACGGGCCCCCAGCGGGTTTCTATATACCAGTGCTTTCCCCCCATAGACTGAAACCAAGACGGGGCCCTTCCAAATATACCAGGCATCCCCCCTTTGATTTGCCCCCCAGACAGGGCTCTGTATCCCCAGTGCATCCAAATAGCGCCCCCGAAAGGGCTTTTGTATACCAGTTTTCTCCAAACCTGAAACCCAAACCCAGGGCTCTGTATACCAGTCATAAATCATAAAAGACTGCCCCCAGCCCAGGGTTTATACCGTGCATCTATAGACTGTCCCCCAGACGGGCTCTGTTTCCCAGTGCACCCTATAAAACTGCACCCAGACAGGGCTCGGGTATACCGGGTGCCCCCCTTTGACTGCCCCCAAAACAGGGTTTCTATTTTAACCAGTGATCCTATGGGACTGCCCCCGGGAAGGGCTCTATTTTAAACCCAGTGCATCCTTTTAGACTGCCCCAGATTTTTTTTTTCCTGTATCCCAAAGTGCCCCCCCATAGACGCAAACCTTTTTCTTTTTCCCAAGCTAAAAACCCAACTCGGGGCTTATATATAAACATTTCCTTTTTAAATCACCCCAACACCTTTTTAAATACCATCCCTTCCCATTTAATTTCCCCCCAAAAAACCCTCTTTAAAAACCTTCCTCCCAAAAAACCAAAAACCCCCAACCCCCTTAAAACCCAAAAATCCCCCAAAATTTTTAAACCTTCCCAACAAAATTACCCCCTTAAACCCCCTTCCCCCCCAAATAAATCCTTTTTTTCCCCAATTTTTTTTTTCCCCCCACCCCCCTTTATATTTTTCACCTTAAACCTTTTTTTTAGGGGTTCTCCCCTTATCCCTTCCCACTGGAGAAACCCCCTTTAACCCCAAGGTTTGGGAATTTGACTTCTAAAAGGGGAAGGGGGGCCCCCCTTTAAATTTAAACCCCCAATCCCCTTTGGGGCGAAACTTAAAAAATGCTCTCCCTTGTTTTTAATTTTGAAATTTAATTTAATACCCCCCTGGTGCTCCCCCCTTTTTGGGGGGTTTGTAACCGGCCATTGATTTGAAAATTTTCCAACTTTTCCTTTAAAAATTTTATCCCCCAAAATTTTACCAATTTAAAGGTTTTCCATCCTCCCCTACAAAAGGGTTTGTTTAGTAAACCCTAAATCTTGCTAAATAATAATTATTTCCCCTCATATAATCTCTCCCCCCTGCCCCCAAAACCCCTTAACCAAAAAATAACAAAAAATTCCTATCCAAAATGCAAGGTAAACCATAAAAAAACCCCTTCCACCAATTTTTTTTAAAAACCCGCTCGCCCCCCCCCCCCTTTTTCTCCGATAAAGAAAAACTTTGACCTAAATTTATTTTTACCAAAAGGTTTATTGAATCCCCCTTAATTTAAAAGCGAAAAAACTTTAAAAAACCCCCCTTTAAATTTATTTAAGGCGCCCCGGATTTTTAAATTAACCCCCCTTTTTAAAAATTTTCCACCTTTTATAGTGTTCCCGCTGCCATTTTTAATTGCTTATAGGGGGAATTTTAAAGGAAAAATTTGCGGAAAAAAAAAAAAAAAACCTTTACTAAGTTTCCCTCCCTTTCCCTTTCCCATTGAATTTTAAAGGCCCCCACTAATCCCGGGGAATTTTTTTTAAAGCCTTTTTTTGGTCTGGAAGGTTATGGGCCTGGGGATGTTTTGGGTTTCTCTCCATTTTTGTAAGAAGGGCCCCCCCGATTTGGGGTTACGAACCCCTCCCTTGCAAAATAAACTTACACCCATTTAGTTTCCTCTGGGGTGGGATGGGATCTTTCGCAAGAAAATGAAACATGCCCGGGACGGCTAAAATATGTCTGACTTTGGGTTTTAAAAAAAAACGGGCCAAGGGCCCTCCAAGTACTTCCCGGGCCCCCTTATTCCACAAAACCCCAAGGGAAAGGTCTGTTTTGGGGCCCCTGGATGGTGGTGTTGGCTTGTGGCTCCTCCAGCAGTTTGTGGGGCCCCTGGATGGTGGTGTTGGTTATGGTTTTCCCCCAGCAGCTGGGGGCCCCCTGGATGGGGGTTGTTGGCTCAAAAGGGCCCCTCCGCAGCTGGGGGGGCCCCCTTTGGATGGGGGGGGTGTTTGCTTAGGGGGCTCCCCACAGAAGCTTTTGGTCCCGGAGGGTTTTTGGTGTTGGCTCTATGGCTCCTCCAGCAGCTGTGGGGCCCCTGGATGGTGGTGTTGGCTCTATGGCTCCTCCAGCAGCTGTGGGGCCCCTGGATGGTGGTGTTGGCTCTATGGACCCTCCAGCAGCTGTGGGGCCCCTGGATGGTGGTGTTGTCTCTATGGCCCCTCCAGCAGCTGTGGGGCCCCTGGATGGTGGTGTTGGCTCTATGGACCCTCCAGCAGCTGTGGGGCCCCTGGATGGTGGTGTTGGCTCTATGGACCCTCCAGCAGCTGTGGGGCCCCTGGATGGTGGTGTTGGCTCTATGGCTCCTCCAGCAGCTGTGGGGGCCCCTGGATGGTGGTGTTGGCTCTATGGACACTCCAGCAGCTGTGGGGCCCCTGGATGGTGGTGTTGGCTCTATGGATCCTCCAGCAGCTGTCGGGCCCTTGGATGGTGGTGTTGGCTCTATGGCTTCTCCAGCAGCTGTGGGGCCCCTGGATGGTGGTGTTGGCTCTATGGAGCCTCCAGCAGCTGTGGGGCCCTGGATGGTGGTGTTGGCTCTATGGCCCCTCCAGCAGCTGTGGTTCCCCTGGATGGTGGTGTTGGCTCTATGGACCCTCCAGCAGCTGTGGTTCCCCTGGATGGTGGTGTTGGCTCTATGGACCCTCCAGCAGCTGTGGGGCCCTGGAGGGTGGTGTTGGCTCTATGGACCCTCCAGCAGTTGTGGGAGCCCCTGGATGGTGGTGTTGGCTCTATGGACCCTCCAGCAGCTGTGGGAGCCCCTGGATGGTGGTGTTGGCTCTATGGACCCTCCAGCAGCTGTGGGGCCCCTGGATGGTGGTGTTGGCTCTATGGACCCTCCAGCAGCTGTGGGATGCAGTCGGCTCCAGATACCTGTGACAACCTACCAGGACCTTATGGAGTCACTCCCCGCCCGTCTAGCTGCTGCGCACGGTGGTTACTCTGGGTGTAAGCTGCTGGTCATAATAATGTGACTCCACTTTTTACATACACAATAACGACTGATACCTGCCAATGGCTCCCTATGGCTGCAAATATCTCAACATACGCCGAGGTGAAATATAAAAATAAAACTAGAGAAGTGACCGAATGACACAGAAACCTACCCCTGACGCAGTGTAAGAATATCTGTCCTGCACAAGTCAATGACTAATGTCAGCAACACTCAACCGCACAGCAACAAAGCGCAATAAAAACACACGCAGCTATGAAAAGGCAGAGAATGGGCATCGCCCCCGACGCACGGGGCCCGGGCGCCGGCCAATCCCAGGGATAAGAAGATAAGCGAGATTTACTGTGAAGCCAATGCTCCGTATATGAGGAAATTCTCCTAAATATAAAGTGCCATCAACTACGTTATTATAGGAGGTTGCCTCACTACAAAGACTAGCTTCAACATGTAGGGACAGGTAGCTGAAGATTTTTTCGAAAGGCATTAGTCTTTTTATTTACCTTGGTCATGAGAAAAGAGAGATTTTATCTGCTCTGAATGCACAATGATTTCTCTGATTACGACCATAATCTTCCTTCCTCAGACAGAGGGCAGGGAGTGATGTCACCATGGACAGAGCTCACTCCAGAGCAGACTCAATATCCCTAACAAGATTAGCTTTCGTTTACAGATAAGCAATTGTTTTCACTCCTCGGCGTCAGGGCACTTGTAATTTGGTTTATTAAACAATAAAGGAGTCTTCTCACTACACAGATTAGCATTCAACATGAAGAGACAGTAAAATGAAGACTTTTCTAAATACATTGGTCAATAGATTTAACTTTAGTCATGATACAAGAAACATGTTATGTGCTCTGAGTGCACACAAATTTCTATGCTTACCTTGGTTCCTTGACCATAACGGCTTAGAGCGGAGAGCAGGGAGTGACGTCATTCCAAGCACAACAGAAAGAAAACCAATGATCTCTAACAAGATTACAGAAAGGCCAATATTTTCAGACCTCAGGGCACATATACCTTGTGTTTGCGGAAGATAACATCTTCTGCATTTATTAGTGTAACAGCTCAGCTACTTACAGAAACGTTAGATATGGTAATAACTGATATAGAACCACCCACAGCCTGAGGACACAGCGAGTGTTAAAACTGCATGTGACTCAGTGAAACAGCCTAGTGGGAAAGTCCTTTTTAATCTCCTGCACAGCTCTTTTCAAGTCTCAGCTAGCTACAGAGAAGCTAAATATGCTAATCATTGTTATAGAACCACCCACAGCCTGACAAGTCACAGAATGAAAAGCTGCTTGAGAATCAGTGAAACAACGTGGTGAGAAAACCCCTTAAATCTCCTGCAGTTTACAGATAAGCCACTATTTTCAGTCCTCAGGGCACATATACCTTGTGTTTGCTGAAGATAACATCTTCTGCATTTTTCAGTTTAATAGCTCAGCTACTTATAGAGACGTTAGATATGCTAATAACTGCTATAGAACCACCCACAGCCTGAGGAGACCGTGAGTGTAAAACAGCATGCGACTCAGTGAAACAGCATAGTGGGAAAGTCCTTTTAAATCTCCTGCACAGCTCTTTGTAAAGTCTCAACTAGTTACAGAGAAGCTAAATATGCTAATTATTTCTATAGAACCACCCACAGCCTGACAACGTCGGAGTGAATGAAAAGCTGCTTGAGGATCAGTGAAACAACGTGGTGAGAAAACCCCTTTACATCTCCTGCACTTACATCTTTGCAATGTCTCAGCTAGATACAGAGAAGCTAGATATGCTAATCACTGCTATAGAACCACCCACAGCCTGACAACGCCGGAGTGAATGAAAAGCTGCTTGTGACTTAGTGAACCAGTATGGCGAGAAAACCCCATTAAGGATAACTGAAGCCCAACATGGACGGAAAGATTTGGCGGAAAGAAAAAAAATCAGTAGAGTAACCGCGTGCGAGAAAGTGTTATAGCGTTCACGTGCATACTACGGAAAAGGAACATGGAGGGGGAAAGTGCCGCGCAGGAAGTGGTCAATCAACGAGGTCCATCATATTTTTTAGATCCCATTTGAAGAGATTATACAGGCCGTCCCCGGGTTACGAATGGGATAGGGAGGACTACTTTTTTAACCCCTTAAGGACCCTGGACGTATGAGTACGTCCCAGGTTCCATAAGGGGCTTTGCAGGGGGATCGCTCTGCGACCCCCTCCCCCCCCCCCCGCACAGCTTCCGGGTGTTACAGCGCGAACGGGCAGCAGTCACCCGCCCGCGCTGTTTAACCCGTCAGACCCCGCGGCGAAGATGGCCGCGGTGTCTGAATGACTGACGATCGGTGCCGTGCACCGATCGGCAGGGTCATCAGCACCGCCGCAGCATAGCTGCAACGATCCGACCCCCGGACATGGCAGCGGGGAGCCTTGCGAAGGCTCCTGTCACCTCCATGTCCTGGTTTGCCCCACTTCCGTCCGCAGACAGGAAGTGGGGAAACCGCCATCTTGGTACAGTCTAATGCATTGCCTATTTAATGCATTAGACTGTATTGACAATCGCGCCACCTACTGGTCAAGCACCCTAGTTCGCCTCAATGTTAAAGTAAAAAAAAAAAATAAAGTTTTACAGTAAAAAAAAAAAGTATTAAAAGTTCAAATCACCCTCCTTTCCCCATTTTACAAATAAAAACAATAAAATAATAAAAAAAGTTACACATATTTGGTATCGCCGCGTCCGAAAACGTCCGTTTTCTAAAAATATAACATCATTTATCCCGTACGCTGAACACCGTAGAAGAAAAAATATTCCAAACGCCAAAATTGCGTTTTTTTTGGTCATTTTATGTCACTTAAAAAATGGAATAAAAGTCAAAAAAGTCGCATGCATTCCAAACTGCTACCGATAAAAAGTGCACTTCAGCCCGCAAAAAATGCCCCCTCACTGACGTCCATAGGTGTTAGTACAAAAAAGTTATTGGCCGCACAAACTGGCGCCGCGGCGCAAATTTCAAAGATAGAAAAAGTTTGGAATTTTTTTATGGTACCAAAACATAACGGAAACCCTACATGTTTGGTATTGCCGGATGCGTATCAACCTGTAGAATACATAAAACACATTATATATACCGAAGATTGAACGCCTTAAAAGCAAAAACCCCGCAAACGTGGAGAAAATACGTTTTTTTTTCACAATTTATCCCACTTGGAATTTTTTTGCGGTTTCCCAGTATATTCTATAGTATAGTGAATAAAACCCTTAGAAAGTACAACTTGTCCCGCAAAATAAAAGCCCTCATGTGTCTATGTAGGTGGAAAAATAAAAAAAAGTTATGGCTCTGGGAAGGCGAGGAGGGAAAAACAAACGTGTCAACAACAAAAAAACGCCGGGTCCTTAAGGGGTTAATGGATCTTCAATAAATTTGGATTGTTTTATTTCCATTTTTGCACTCTGCTAGAGCAGCTCTTTTTTTGGATACAAACAGGATAGGGACTGTAGGTTTGATCTTAAGTTGAATTTGTACGTAACAGGTAAATTTATTATATGTACCTCCAAAAAAAACATTTTTGTTCAGTTTTGGACAGTGCAGGGAAGAGTTAACACTCCTTTTACATTTGTTTTGCTGTCTGTGCCCCTGAGTGATGTCACCTCACTTTCTGTCTCTCATGTGCCGCTGTGGCATGCTAGCACTTGCAGTTCCCCAGCTACTCACTGTTATGGAACATGGCAATACAAGTGGCATCATGCCACAGCGGCACATTTTAAACACATATACTAATCTACACCCATACAATTAGTACATGTGTGGTGTGGCACGCTGGCACTTGTAGTTACACAGCTACTAGCAGCTGTGGAACAAAAAGTGCCAGCATGCCACAGCGGCACATTTTAAACACATGTACTACTCGTCATGGTGGTTTGGCATGCTAGCACTTGTAGTTCCACAGTTACTAGCCGATGTGGAACATGGAACTACAAGTGCCAGCATGCCACAGTGGCATATTTTAAACACATATACTAATCTACACCCACTCAACTAGTACGGGAGGGTAGTGGCACGTTGGGACTTGTAGTTCCTCTGCTACTAGCTGCTGTGGAACAAAAAGTGCCAGCATGCCACAGCGGCACATTTTAAACACATGTACTAATGGGCATGGTGGTTTGGCAGGGTTGCACTTGTAGGTCCACAGCTACTAGCTGATGTGGAACATGTAACTACAAGTGCCAGCATGCCACAGTGGCATATTTTAAACACGTATACTAATCGACACCCATACAACTAGTACATGTGGGGTGTGGCATGCTGACACTTGTAGTTCAACAGCTACTAGCTGCTGTGGAACAACAAGTGCCAACATTCCACAGTGGCACATTTTAAACACATGTACCAACTGGCACCCATACAATTAATAGATGAGTGGGATGGCATGCTGGCACTAATAGATCCACAGCTACTAGCTGCTGTAGAAAACAATATTTGGTTCTGCACATCCAAAAACTTTTTTGAAAAAAATGAGCATAGGTGCACACTGTTGTGGCAGCAATATACATACACATTCCAATATCAGCAGCGCACTATCAACTAAAGAAACTATTAAAGGGGACATAGGAATTTTTGGAAAAGCATTTCTGCTACTTAGGATACCTGAAAATTTTTTGAGGTAACGTTAGTGTAGGTTCCCACCTGTATTGAGGTTCCCTTGCTGATTGGGAGGTGGCTTAAAGGAGTTGTCTCACTACAGGTTTTCAGCCTACCTCAGTGTCTGGCACCATAGGATTTTTGAATTCAGGGGCGTGCTTCTTGTCTGCCTCTTCTCCTCCCCCCTCCCCT
Organism: Phyllomedusa bahiana; assembly: GCA_025379985.1. NCBI lineage: Eukaryota > Metazoa > Chordata > Amphibia > Anura > Hylidae > Phyllomedusa > Phyllomedusa bahiana. The sequence goes on along the minus strand of JAODAL010011177.1, from coordinate 65,114 downwards.
CAGCACACAGACAGCTCTTCTCCTCAGACTGCAGTAACTTCTATACAGCAGGGGGAGGGGGTTTGCTGCCAGAGTTAACCCTGTGTGTGCCTGCCTAGATCTGCTGCTCACTGCTGGATCAGCTGCACTGTGCTGTGCTGTGCTGTGGCCGAGCTCTTGCTGCTCCTATCCACAGAGTCAGGAGACAGGAGAGGGCTGATCTATGACGGGGGTGAGGTCTGTGAAGCTGTGTATGCTACTAGCAGAGCAGGGGGGGATGTAAAGGTTCCTATACCCCCTGCTTAGCATACAAATCTCCACGGACATCTCAAGCAACAACAAACAAACCCTGTCAGAACAGACACAGGGCAGCTGTGAAGTGTGTTACTATAATCACAATGTGTCACTAATACAGCAGAGCAGGGACGGATATGAACCGTTCACATGCCACCCTGATCTGTTCTATTAGTATAGTCAAAGCTCCACAGACACATCATGATTATAGTAACACACTTCATTGCTGTCACATGGTACTGACCACAGATCAGCCTCACCTCTGCTCTCCTCAATCTGTGTAGAGAGCAGGAGGGAGCAGATACACACAGGGTTAATCCAGGCAGCACGGCTAAACAGACACAGATGCCTGGAGTAGAGCCCTCCCTCCCCCTCCCCTACAGAAGCATCACAAGTGGCCTCATACTGTGCAGGAGGGGCTCTGTGCTCTGACCTGTATTGAGAAGCTGATGAGTCACAAGGACTGGCAGCCAGTGAGAGAAAAATCAACAGGTCGGCTGCTATAGTGATTTGAGGAGCTGATGCACTCCTACTACCAGGGATAACTCAAAATCAGTAGGACATTTGTAATGAACATATATTGCAAAGCTGCTTGTTTTTTAAAGATCTTTAAATTAAAACCCAATCATTGTAGCGAGACAACCCCTTTACGCAGGTTTGATAAAAAATGTGAACTAAGAACCTCAAAAAATTTTCATGTAGCAGAAATGCTTTTCCAAAAATTCCTATGGGCCTTTTGATAGTTTTTTAGTGTTAATAGTGCGCTGCTGGTATTGGATTGTGTATGAAAACCTGACCAAAACATAATCAAATCTTCATCTGAAAAGTGCTGCAATGAGGCTGCTTTTTAGATGAGGTTTTGGCGCTGATTTGGACGCTGAATTTTCAGCGCCCAAATCAGCCTTGTGAACTTATCCGGATGTAAGTCAGAAGAACGTATGAGTCGGAGGCCGTCTGCAGTATCAGTCGGGCTGGAAGCCAATGTGAATAGAGACTAAAGCTATGTTCACACGGCTTATTAGCAGGGCGTAATTACGCCCCACAATTACGCCGTGTGGCCGGGGGCAGGAGCGGGGGGGCACCTCGCCGACCCACAGACTATCATTACTAGCGGCGCGTATACGCCGCTAGTAATTGACATGTCACTTATCTCCCCCCGCGGCGGATTCGCGGAGCAGGGAGAGGAGACGTAATCCATAGTTCTCTATGAGAACTGTGGATTACCGTAATGACTGGGACGGATTCCAGCCGTACTCTGCGCACTCCGGCGCGTAATTACGGACTGAAATACGTCCCATTTCAAGCCGTGTGAACATGGCCTAAAGCACCGAAAGGAAAAGGAGCAAAAAAATTGGATGAGTTCCAATGACCGCGCCTTACATGTTCCATCACAGAAGAAGAAAAGGCGCAAAAATCCAATGCAACTTTTTAACATGGATTTGTCAAGCGTGAGAGATTGTGACCATCCAATCGTGAACGACTCTGAACCTCAACCTGTGGGGCTCCTTCCCGGCCGCCAGCGCCCGATGTGAGTTGTAGTCTCAGAACAGCTGGAGAAGCCCGAGGTGGTGAGTTACTGATCTATCACACACAGCAAATCACAACCTGACAAAATGAATCCAGTTATAGGACGTTACTGCTATAAAACGCAATTAGACCCAGATCTCCGACCAGAAATGTAATAACATAAAGAATGTCCTGTGCAAGAAGCTGGACGCGATCCAAGGGCCGAGACAGAAAACACACGATGGCAGACATATGGACTGCGCTCACCACACAGGCAGCGGCTGCAAACTGACAAATGATCTTACTAACTTTATTTCCCAACAAAAAAAAAATTAAATAAAAAAAACTATTTCCAGTCGGCTCTGAGCTGTGGAGGACGCTGGGGAAGAGAATTGACGAATGCAAATGATATGGCGCGTATCCAAAATATCAAAGTAAAAGGAGCTAAGTGGGATTTCAGGAAAACTCTCGGCTGGGAATCTAATTCAAAGGCTGGAAATCGGATTTATTTAGCTTCTAGATCAGTGGTCTGCAAAGTGCGGCCCTCCAGCTGGGAAACTACAACTCCCATCATGCCCACTGTTATAGATCATACAAATGCCTCATGGGAGTTGTGTATTTCCCAACAGCTAGAGGGCCGGCAGTTTGACACGTGTGTTCTAGATCAGCGGTCTGCAAAGTGCGGCTCTCCAGCTGTTGGGAAACTACAACTCCCATCATGCATTTATAGAATCTAGATCAGTGGGCCTGATGGGAGTCGTAGTTTCCCAACAGCTGGAGGGCCGCACTTTGCAGACCACTGTTCTAGATTATCCTGTCCCGTACCCCGAGGAGCCCTCCAGAACTGAGCAAACCACGCGCTGTAATGCACTGGTTCTGCAGGATCTAAAAATCAAAAGGGACAATTTATGGTCGTCCAACAAGAAGAATATTCAAAGAAAAGAAAACCAACTCAACATATCAAGCTCAAAGACCAATACCTGCCTGCAGCGACTCATCGGTGGCCTCTCGAAAAGAGAATGTCGCCCATAGTAACACACTAGGTAAGGGTGGAAAAAGATACAGGTCCATTGAGTCCAACCTATAACCCCACAGTGTTGATCCAGAGAAAGGCAAAGCCGATTGCCCTATACAAAAAAAATTCCTTCCCGACTCCAAATGAGAATGACGCCCATAGTAGCATCGTAGATAAGGTTGGAAAATGACTCAGGTCCATCAAGTCCAACCTGTAACATAGTAACATATCAGATAAGGTCGCAAAAAGACATAAGTCCATCAAGTCCACCATATAACCCTACAGTGTGGATCCAGAGGAAGGTGAAAACTCCTATGAAGCGGAGCCAATTTCCCCATAGTAGAGGTAAACTTCTTTCCAGACTCCAAATATCTGTCTGCAGCGACTCATCGGCGGACTCTCGAAAAGAGAATGATGCCCATAGTAACATACTAGGTAAGGTTGGAAAAAGACCCAGGTCCACTGAATCCAACCTATAACCCTACAGTGTTGATCCAGAGGAAGGTAAAATCTGAGGCGGAGCCAATTACCACATACAAGAGGAAAAAGTCCTTCCCGACTCTAAATGAGAATGACACCCACAGTAACATAGTAGATAGGGTTGGAAAAAGACCCAGGTCCACCAAGTCCAACCTGTAACTCTACAGCGTTGATCCAGAGGAAGGCAAAAAAAACACTGAGGAGTACATCAATTTCCCCATACTAGAGGTAAAAATTCCTTCTTGACTCCAAATATCTACCTGTACCGGCTCATCGGCGGACTCTCGAAATGAGAATGACGCCCATAGTAACACAGCAGATAAAGTTGGAAAAGACTTGGGTCCATCAAGTCCAACCTATAACCGTACGGTGTTGATCCAGAGGAAGGAAAAATTCATTCCCAACTCCAAACATCTGCCTGTAATGACTCGGCGGACTCTCGAAATGAGAATGACGCCCATAGTAACAAAGCAGATGAAGTTGGAAAAAGACTCGGGTCCACCAAGTACCACCTCTACAGTGTTGATCCAGAGGAAGGCACAAACCACTGTGTGTACGCCTATTTCACCCTACTAGAGGTAAAAATTCCTTTCTGACTATAAATATCTACCTGCACCGACTCACGGCGGACTCTCGAAAAGAGAATGACGCTCAAAGTAACATAGTAGATAAGGCTGAAAAAAGATAAAGGTCCATTGAATCCAACCTGTAACTCTACAGTGTTGATCCAGAGGAAGGTAAAATCTCCTATGAGGCCGAGCCAATTGCCCCATAGAAGAGGAAAAAATCCTTCCGAATCCGAATATCTGAGTGCACCAATTCATCGGCAGCCTCTCAAAGAGAATGTCGCCCATAGTAACATAGATAAGGCTGAAAAAACTATACAGATCCACTGAATCCAACCTATAACCCTACAGTGTTGATCAGGAGGAAGGAAAAAACCTCTAGATTGCCCCATACAAAAAGAAAAATTCCTTCCCGACTCCAAATATCTTCCGGCACCAACTTATCGGTGGCCTCTCGAAAAGAGAATGACGCCCATAGTAACATAGTAGAGAAGTTGGAAAAAGTTACAGGTCCACCGAGTCCAACCTATAACCCTACAGTGTTGATCCAGAAGATGGTAAAATCTCCTATGAAGCGGAGCCAATTACCCCATAAAAGAGGAAAAAATCCTTCCTGACTCCAAATACCTGCCTTCAGCAACTCATGGGCAGCCTCGCGAAAGAGAATGACGCCCAAAGTAACATAGTAGATAGGGTTGGAAAAAGACCCAGGTCCACCAAGTCCAACCTGTAACTCTACAGCGTTGATCCAGAGGAAGGCAAAAAACCACTGAGGAGTACATCAATTTCCCCATACTAGAGGTAAAAATTCCTTCTTGACTCCAAATATCTATCTGTACCGGCTCATCGGCGGACTCTCGAAATGAGAATGACGCCCATAGTAACACAGCAGATGAAGTTGGAAAAAGACTCAGGTCCATTGAATCCAACCTGTAACTCTACAGTGTTGATCCAGAGGAAGGCAAAAACCACTGAGGGTACGCCCAATTTTCACCCTATAGAGGTAAAAATTCTTTCTGACTATAATACTACCTGCACCGACTCATCGGGGGACTCTCGAAAAGAGAATGAGCCCCTCCAAAGAAACATAGTGATAAGGCCTAAAAAAGATAAAGGCCATTGAACCAACTAACCTACAGTGTTATCCAGAGGAAGGTAAAATCTCCTTGGGGCCGAGCCATCCCCCATAGAGGGAATATTCCCTTCCCCACACTCCCATAGTAACATAGTAATAAGGTTGAAAAAGAATGGGTTTCATAAAAACCAACCTATAACCGTACAGTGTTGATCCAGAGGAAGGCAAAACCATGTGGGTACGCCAATTTACCCTACTAGAGGAAAAAATTTTTCCTTTCCGACTATAAAAACTACCTCCCACAAATTATCGGGGACTCTCGAAAAGAGAATGACGCTCAAAGGTAACATTAGTAATAAGGTTAAAAAAGATAAGGTCCTTTGGGAATCCACCCTATAACCATACAGTGTTGATCCAGAGGAAGGTAAAATCTCCTATGAGGCGACCCAAATTACCCATAAAAGAGGAAAAAAATCCTTCCTGACCCCAAAATTTATGGCCTTCGCAATTCACGGCGGCTCCGAAAGGGGAAGGCCCAAATTAAACAGATAAGGTTGAAAAAAAGACACAGTCAATCGAGTCCTCCCTTTAAACATATTTTAGCCTTTTTTTTTTTTTTGCATTTTTTTGGGGGGGGGGGGGGGGCGGATTAGTGCATAAACCAACCCAACAAAGTGTCCAAACAACAGAAGACCGACCATAGGATAACACATTGATTCAGGGGAAAAATGTGGAGTTCGAATCAGCGTTGAATCATGGTGAACATAGCCTAACCCTATTGTGTTGATCCAGAGGAAGGTAAAAACCACTATGATAAGGAGGCCATTTGCCTCATACAAAAGGGAAAAACCCTTTCCCGAATCCGCGTTCACATGTTGCTTTGCCGCACGTTTTTTGTTGTATCAAGAACACATGGAGAAAGCACATTTATTTAAAAATTGCATGCGTTTTTTAATGAATGTGGTTTTGAAATTACCTCATTTGGAACACTGGTAAAAATTTGGGTTAATTAAAAAAAAATGCATGTATTTGCAGCTGAAATATGCAACATGTGAACCCAGCCTAAAGGTCAAGGAACCTTCATGCACCCGAGAGCGGGTCTCACCTATTAGGGTAAGTTCACACGGCTTATTTTGGGGCGCCCCAATCATTACGGTAATCCACAGCTCTCATAGAGAACTAGGGATTACGCCTCCTCTCCCTGCTCGTACGATACGATCGTATTGTAGGTGCGGGGAGATAATTGAAATGTCATTTATTTGCGGCGAATACGCGCCACGAGTAACGGCAGTCTATGGGCAGGCCCCCCCCCCCTCGCGGAGTACGCGTCGATCAGCACGAACCACCCAACACCGCCGTAATTACGGGGCCGTTTCAGTAAAGCCCTGCAATTAAGCCTTGTTAAATTACCCTTAGACTTTGAGTCATAGCACTTAAAATAAAAAAAATGAAGCGAGTCTGGAATAAGCCTTAAAGGGAACCTGTCACATAGGTTGTGCCCCTTGCTGAGGGCAGCAAAGCCATGTCAGACCTGCTGTTTCCAGCGCTCCGCCCCTTATACTGTAAGACTCTGGGGTTTTAGAGCATTTACCCCTCAAATCTTATTCATGAGCAGGTGTTTAAGGGTCCACCCACCCAAAGGCTAGCTCAGCCCACTGACAGTTATTCAAACCCGTTTCTACCCATTCAAAGTAATAGGTTTGTCAGTTGAGGTGGGCGGGGCTAGCATCAGGTGGGCGGGTTTGAAAAAAACGACTCTTCGAATGACTTTTTCTGGGTGAAAACTGCAGATTTTAGCATTAAATACACGGAAACTCCAGCATTTTACAGAATAAGGGACACAGCGCTGGAAACAGCAGGTCTGACACTACCTTGTTCTGTCCTCAGCCAGGGGGGCAGAATCTATGTGACAGGTTCTCTTTAAGGGAATCTATCGTCAATATATATATATTTTTTACTGATTATAACAAGATCCTGATCCGTATTCTTTTCGTCTTTGCCGTTTTCATTTTCTGATTGTAGATTTTTTTTTTCACTTCTGTTTGCTATATAGGATTATGGGGGCGGCCATCTTGCCTGAGCTTGCGACCTACTTGTGACACATTTGCGGGGATTTGGTTTTTATAGCCTTCCATCCTCTGTATAAATGATGTGTTCTCTGTGTTCTGCAGGTCGATACGATTCCGGTGATACCAAATATGCTTATGTTTTGGTACTTTAAAAAAAAAAAAACAAAGAAAAATTGAAAATTCTCTATTTCTTAACTTTGCTCTGTGGCGCCATTTTTTGCAGCCAATTACTTTTTAAAATTTTCCACTTAAGGACCTGTGAGAGCGCTTTTTTTTTTTTTGCGGGCTGAAGTGTAGTTTTTACCAGTACAATCTTGGGGTAGATGGGACTTTTTCATCACTTTTTATTCCAATTTTTGGGGTTCGTGAAATCCCCCCTCCCCCTCCCAAAAAAAAAAAAAGCGAATTTGTTGTTTGGATTTTTTTCTTGTTCAGTAATGGGACAACGGATTCTATTGTACGGAAGCAGCGATACCGATTATGTGTCACTTTTTTATTCTTTTATTTGTAAAATAGCAAAAGTTGAGGGGGGGGGTGATTTGAACTTGTAATATTTGAAATCAAGTAATTGCAAAGTTATTTCATTTTTCACTTTATGGTTATTGGTAATATTTGGAATATAAAAATGGTTGTTCTATTTCGCTGGGAGGGAGTCAGTCGGCAGTTTCTACCCCTCCAAACTGCTGACAGCGCCACATAGGTGACAAAGAAATCAATTAAAAACCTATGGATGGTGGTCATACGAGAGGCACAGGCAAAAACACTGCTTTCCTAATGTAACGCAATTCCAAGCGTCCGCCGGGGACAAGACTCGTCACAGCAACTGCTCCCCTATCCCTCCCTTTACAGCAAAACTACCATCACAATTTTTCTTTTCACATATTGAAATATTTTAATTGCAACCATTATACAGATTTATTTTTTTAAATTGGGCGTTTTTTGTTTGTTTGGGGGTTTTTTTAAATAATTTTTGAAGCATCCCCCTATATACACACAACTTCCTGGCTTGTGTCTCTGACCTCCCCCTCTGTGACCCCTGATAACACAGCAGTGAGAGGATCGCTTGCTGGTCCTTCTTTCTTGTCGGCTCTGATCTGAGATGTGCAAGTATTATCGGCAATAACCTGATAAAGGAAATCCCCTCCCGAGTACAAAAAAAAAATTAGCCCATTTTCCTTTCATGGATTGCTCGTGGTCTAGTCTAATCGTATCTATCCCTGTGGAGAGAACAATCATGTCATTATCTACTATTTGTAATGAGACTATATTATTATCGTCACTATTCATTTAAGAGCACAATTAATTCCAGGGCGCTGTACGAGAAAAGGGGTTCGGGTTCATAATATAAGACAAATACAATAACACTAAGGGACACATGTATACAAACTGTCTAGGTCTAAAACTCACTTTGTTGCCCATAGCAACCAATCAGAGCTCATAGCAACCAATCAGAGCCCATAGCGACCAATCAGAGCCCATAGCGACCAGAGACTATAGCAATCAATCACAGCCCATAGCAACCAGAGCCCATAACAACCAATCAGAGCTCATAGCGACCAATCAGAGCCCATAGCAAACAATCAGAGCCCATAGCAACCAGAGCCCATAGTGACCAATCAGAGCTCATAGCGACCAATCAGAGCTCATAGCAACCAATCAGAGCTCATAGCAACCAATCAGAGCTCATAGCAACCAATCAGAGCCCATAGCCACCAATCAGAGCCCATAGTGACCAATCAGAGCCAAAACAACCAATCAGAGCTCCCTTTTCATTTCATATAGTGCTCTGGAAAAATGAGAGGGGCGCTCTGATGGGTTGCTACGGGCAACAAAGTGGGTTTTAGACCTAGAAAGTTTGTATACATGTGGCCCCTAAATAACACACTGAGATGGAAGGAGAGAGGACCCTGCCCGCGAGAGCTTACAATCTATAATACATAGATAATATGCAGTGAGATTTGTCTGTCCTGCCATACAAACGTTTTCTCTCACAGCTAGGCCACTATTTTATATTATTTTTGATTGCATAGGACTGCCAAAATAAAATAAAAAACTTGCCAAAAATTGCCCAAATATTAAAAAGTTTTCCAGAGATATTGGTTTTAACAAAAATATTTTGTGTCCCTTTAATATTTTATCCCTAAGCTATATCTAAGTGTGAAAACGAAAAACGTCAGATTTGGGCTGCGCCATTTTTCGTAGTCCTTTTCTCTATATGTATGAACAGTCGTACATCAAAACTACACTATCTGCAGCAGGCACGACACATCTGAATGCGCCTAAATTATGCACCCAAAACATGCTAGCAATGCGCCTAAGATATGCCATGCAAGGTAGACCACACACCAGATGTATGCAGAGCCCTCTTTTTAGCATTATAGGCCCCTGGGTATGGCTCTGCAGTGGGCCCTGCCCAAATATATGACATCACCCTAGGCCATGCCTCTAGTCACCCCCAAGCACACCCATATTATCACACCACTTATGTCTGGACACCAGCAGCTTGCAGTATACAAGATTAACTGGCAGGGCAGGGAGCCTTTGGCTCTCTTCTCCACCATGGTTTTTAACTGTTTGCACATTCTAAAATCACACAAACAGTTAAATAAGCAAAGACAACCAAAGGATCCTCGGTATGTTCCTATCAAGAGAGATCAAACAGGTCTGTAGCTATAGTGATCAGCACTGGCAGCCTATCAGGAGAGATCACACAGGTCTGTAGCTATAGCGACCAGCACTGGTAGCCTATCAGGAGAGATAGATCAGGTCTGTAGCTATAGTGACCAGTGCTTGCAGCCTATCAGGAGAGATCAAACAGGTCTGTAGCTATAGCAACCAGTGCTGGCAGCCTATCGGGAGAGATAGAGCAGGTCTGTAGCTAAAGCGACTAGTGCTGGCAGCCTATCAGGAGAGATCGAACAGGTCTGTAGCTATAGTGACCAGCGCTGGCAGCCTATCAGGAGAGATAGAAAAAGGTCTGTAGCTATAGGGAACCAGTGCTGGCAGCCTATCGGGAGAAAATAGAGCAGGTCTGTAGCTATATGACCAGTGCTGGCAGCCTATCAGGAGAGAGATCAAACAGGTCTGTAGCTATAGTGACCAGTGTGGCAGCCTTTTCAGGAGAGTTAGAACAGGTCTGTAGCTATAGCAACCAGGCTGGCACCTATCGGGAGAGATAGGGGCAGTCTGTAGCTATAGTGACCAGTGCTGGCAGCCTATCAGGAGAGATAGAACAGGTCTGTAGCTATAGTGACCTGAGGAGCTGATGCAGCCCATATAAGAGGGGATATCTAGGAATAGGTTGGACACTGGTAATATCTGCAATATCTTTAAGATAAAAAGCAGCAATCCCTGTAGTGAGACAACCCCTTTAAGATGTCTTTACACTCTATCACTTTGTATGAAAAATGTCCTGCAAGTTTAATCCCGCTTCGGCCGGCGAGTGGGTGTCTGGCACCATATAGGACCACATTTCATTCAGTTTGAGGGCGGTGAGTACTTTTTTGTGTGTGTTTTACAATAATATAATGTATATTATATATTATCAGGAAGCCGCTGCTGTATTGAAGCTGAGCCATATTGTTGTTTCATCTTTATTACATTTATTTTAGCAGAATTTAATACTAGGCTATGTTCACACGGTAACATTTCGTGTCGTATTTGCTCTCTAATACGAGCGAGATGCGCGCCGTAATTACGGTAATAGAGAACAATGGATTACGCCCCCTCTCCCCGGGCGATCAGCTCTCAAACACCCGGCGTAATTGCGGGGCGTACTGTACGTGTGAACATAGCCTTAGACGACCGACTGCAGCATCACTAAACGACTTGACAAACCCCATGGTCGTCCATATCTGCATCTACATGGTTGGTGCCTACATTGGTCTCAATCTTGCTTGCTTCCCCGGGTGCCCCGGCCCCCGTGCCCACATTGGCAGGATGCTGGAGTGCAGCCCTGATTAATTAGACCCAGCAAAGGGAAACACTGGAGCAGGAAGAGTCATTAAAATCAAAGTTACACATATAATTATAAATCCCTGTGACAAGAGTGAAGATGAATGGCAGCAAAGCATGACCGATTGATTCCCTGGCAGCTGCCGCCCAGGCTCCGCTCTCAGCGCACCCTCATTACATGTGTATTGGGCGCCCTGTGTCATCGCCAGATGGGACGCTGCAAGGTTTTTTTGTTTTGTTTCGCAGGGTGAACCGAGGAAGCAATTAATTGCATATTAATTTAGCTGTCCTGGAGCAATTAAACCGCGCCGGTGTCAAAAGGTCCCAAATATTTTGCCATCAAGTCCTTGTTACAGACCCCAGAAACTGCCTGAGGCGTCGACTGATTGATTCCCACTACAGATAAAGGACAGGGGGGGATGATCTGACCGAAATCAAACCCAGAGCAGTGAAATCCCAAAGAGGGCTTCCCCTGCTTTGCTAAGTATTGGGAATGTGGGAACAGATGGAACCAATCGCTGCTTACAGAACCTAAATCATAGAAGAGAGAAACCATAAGGTCCGGCCACACGGCATAGGGCAAAAAACAGCCAAAGCAGAACCAGCCGACGAGTATTTTGAACTGATTTTGTCCCAAAAAATGTGGGGTATTTTGGACAGTTTTAGTTTTTTGGACTGACTTGGGCACCGATTATGCAACGGTTTTTGGACTGATTTCGGCCCCGATTTTGCAACGGTTTTTGGACAGGTTTTAGCACCATTTTGTAACGGTTTTTGGACAGGTTTTTGCACCATTTTGTAACGGTTTTTGGACAGGTTTTAGCACCGATTTTGCAACGGTTTTTGGACAGGTTTTAGCACCGATTTTGCAACGGTTTTTGGACAGGTTTTAGCACCATTTTGTAACGGTTTTTTTGGACGGTTTTAAGCCACCGATTTTGCAACGGTTTTTGGACAGGTTTTAGCACCGATTTTGAAACGGTTTTTGGACAGGTTTTAGCACCAATTTGTAAAGGTTTTAGGAAAGGTTTTAGCACCATTTTGTAACGGTTTTTTGGGGCAGGGTTTTTGCACCAGAATTTCCTTTTTAACGGTTTTTGGACGAGGGTTTTTGCACGATTTGCAAGGTTTTTGGACAGGTTTTAGCACCATTTTGTAACGTTTTTTGGACAGGTTTTAGCACCATTTTGTAACGGTTTTTGGACAGGTTTTAGCACCGATTTTGCAATGGTTTTTGGACTGACTTGGGCACCGATTATGCAACGGTTTTTGGACTGATTTTGGCCCTGACTTTGCAACGGTTTTTGGACAGGTTTTAGCACAGATTTTGCATCGGTTTTTGGACCGGTTTTAGCACCGATTTTGCAACGGTTTTTGGACTGGTTTTAGCACCATTTTGTAACGGTTTTTGGACAGGTTTTAGCACCGATTTTGCAATGGTTTTTGAGCGGTTTTTGGACTGATTTTTCTAGCAGAAAAAGTGTACTGAGTGCACAGCATTATTGGTGCAAAAAAAACACCATATAATTTAAATCTCCACCCCGTGGTCGCTCCCTAAGCTTCCAGTGGCCATTTTGGTTTCATCTCAGCCACGCGTCGTCTTTGTGAGAGAAACAATAAGGTCTGACCACACGATATAGGGCAAAAAACAGCCAAAGCAGAACCGGCCATCCGACCAGTATTTTGAACCGATTCTGTCCCGTTTTTTTGGACTGTTTTAGTTTTTTGGACGGATTTTGGCACCGATTTTGCAATGGTTTTTGGACTGATGTTGGCACCAATTCTGCAATGGATTTGGGACCGATTTTGGCACCGATTTTGCAACGGTGTTTGGACTGATTTTTGCCAGCAAATTTGCAACGGTTTTTGAACTGATTTTTCTAGCAGAGTGCAATGCATTCTTGATTGGTACAAAAAACCATGTGACTTAAATCTCCACCCAGTGGTCACTGCCTAAGCTTCCAGCGTCCATTTTGGTTTCAACTCAGCCACACGTCGTCTTTGTGTGCTTCAGCCGTCTTTTAAAAAAAATCTAACAAAAATGAGTTGTGCGCTCGCAACCGCAACTTCTGCTTCCAGTAGTGACAAGGATCAGCAGCCGGAGCTTCCACGCATTAAACTTTGCCGGCGAGAAATGGGAGTATTTGCACAACCTTCCTGTGCTAAAAAAGAGCGAAAAGGTCTGCAAAAACCACTCCCACTACAGGTGGCACCCACAGTGCATCATTCTTCACTTTTTGTTTCCAAATTCCAAAATCAGCACCAAAAAACAATCACAAAACCGTTCACCGACTTGCTGCTCGGTTCCCAAAAGGTCTATGTCTGACCGAAAACATTCAGCAAAGTCGCTTTTTAAATTTTCATAAGAATTTTAAATCCGCAGATTACTAATTTTTTTTAATGAAAAAAATCAAATAATTTCTGAAAAGTGTTTCATTGTGCCGGTGATTACACAGATCGGACTTTATACGGATTGAGATATCCTATACGCCCAGCACTGATAAGGTCTTTTTTTTTTTAGTGTGCCGAGCAACTTTTACTATTCGGTTCCCATTGACTTCAATGTTAATTTTCCATCTGAAAAAAAGTTTTTAGGAAAGCCGGGGGCTTAGAAAACCGTCCGGCAGAAAATCAGTGCAGTTTGGACTACTGGATGGATTTTCCTGTCAAAGTCTATGGGGATGGTCAACAGTCGGGTTTTAGACAGTGTCCAAAACTGCAAACCGTCTGGAAAACCGACAAGAACCCCCGCCGTGTGGACGTACCCTAAAGGTGCGTTTAATCGGCAGAGACCAAATACCGGTCAGAAATGCCGACTGGTATTTTGTCTTTTTGAGGGCGGGTGACGCTTTTGTACGTGTTTGCAGATTCAGCCCCATCATTCGCACCACATGTTCATGTTCTGCCGAAAAAGGGCGGAAGAATGAAGATGTTCTAAGTTTTTCGGACCGCCGGTGGTGTAAAAGGCCATCTTGCGCAACATCTGTGCAGTGGGGACTGCTTCACGGATTTTCCATTGAAGTCTATGGGGGAACGTTGCTTGTCAGCTTTCAGACGGTTTGTAAAACAGCAAAAAACGTAAAATAACCTGTGCTGTGGGGGCAAGCCCTAAGGGTGCTTTCACACGGAGCGTTTTTTGATGCGTTTTTCAGGCAGAAATACAGAGCAATTAATGTTTTGCTTTCTGGGGAAAAACATAACATGCAATAACACACTTTTAGGCCAGGGCTAGGCTGCACGCTTTAGGCCAGGGCTAGGCTGCACACTTTAGGCCAGGGCCAGGCTGCACACTTTAGGCCAGGGCCCGGCTGCACACTTTAGGCCAGGGCCCGGCTGCACACTTTAGGCCAGGGCCCGGCTGCACACTTTAGGCCAGGGCCCGGCTGCACACTTTAGGCCAGGGCCCGGCTGCACACTTTAGGCCAGGGCCCGGCTGCACACTTTAGGCCAGGGCTACGCTGCACACTTTAGGCCAGGGCCAGGCTGCACACTTTAGGCCAGGGCCAGGCTGCACACTTTAGGCCAGGGCTACACTACATAGTTTTACGATCGTATTTTTGCCGCTTTTAGCATTTTCTAAGCACCAAAAATACGATCGTTTCTGCAGCCCTATAGATGGCAATAGAAAAGATAAGCTGCAGTCTCCCCAGCTCATCTTTCGGCAGCGGCGTCTTATACATGTTGTATAATACGCCAGCGCTTTGAGATTTTTCCCCATCTCCCCATACAATTCAATTATATGAGCGACATAAAAAAAAAAAACGAGAAGTGACCGCGGTTTTTGCGCAACAGTGACAAAAAAAACGCAGTCATGCATCGGGAAAAAAAAAGTCCACTTTCGGCCTAGCCTAAAACTCACAGATACAATGTAACCAGAAAAACAGATACAATCTAATAAACCAGATACAATGTAACCAGAAAAACAGATACAATCTAACAATAAACCAGATACAATGTAACAATAAAACAAGCAGATACAGAGCCGTGACCTGCTCAGCAATGTGATGTGTAATCCAATATGTAAACCAGACAGATACAATCCGTACAGTATATATTACATCCACATTGCAGCCTCTAATCCCGTTGCTGGAGGTCGGGCATCATTAGCGCCTGCACAGCCGGGGTCCCGGGCACACAGACACACGACAGATGCCGAATAGAGATCATAAACCTTGGGCCATTGTCTCGCGTCACATGAGAAAGTGATATTATGCTCCGTGCACATCTCTGATCAATAACATGAAGCCAACTCTGCTGATGGCGGCTATTGCTCATTACAGCTAATCCCATTCATCTGTCATCAGCCGCTCGCACATCCTCTCTATTTTTACAGGACAAATCCAATAAAGCCATTTACATTTATTACCCATAGACCCGGCCGCACAATGCTGCACGTGGAGCCTTCCCAGGGCAACAGCCGCTCGCTGGGCTGCAGTCTACTGGAACCAGTCACAGACCATTGTCACCACCAGTGCATAAAAAACAACTCAGCGAGGACGTGACAAGAGGTAACAGTGTCCCTGCAAATGGCTAACACAAGGCAGATGAACTCAGCAAGGTCAATGGAGTGAATTAATGGTATAACAGAAGTTCCATAGAGATAGATAGATAGATAGATAGATAGATAGATAGATAGATAGATAGATAGATAGATAGATAGATAGGTTTAATAAGAGTGAGTTTATAGATGAGATAGAATAGATATGAGATATAGATGAGATAGATAGATAAAATATTGAGTTTTGATGGGATAGATGGGATAGATGATATGAGATAGATAGATAGATATGAGATAGATAGTTTTTAGTGAGATAGATAGATAGATAGATAGATATGAGATAGATAGATAGATATGACGATAGTAGATAAGATATGAGTAGATAGTTTAGATAGATAGATAGATAGATAGATAGATAGATAGTAGTAGATAGATATGGGATAGATAGATAGAAATATATCTTGCCCTCTTGGTGCTGCACAATACAACTAATCTGCACATAAGTTAGTGAAGCACAAGGCCCTTGTATATGTAAGCATCAGGTGCGGCTGGAAAGTGAAATGGTGGCCAGCTTCCTCTGAGATTCCAAGCAGAGTAGAGTTAAAAAGTCCAACTTTATTACAAATAAGTAAAATCACAAGCGATGGTTTGAATAGAAAGCGCTACACAGCCATAAACTCGTGCAACATGATGTTGTAGTGACCTGTAGACCGACGCGTTTCGGAGCGCACCTTCCTTAATCGTAGTATAACAAACAAAGAATGAAACCTCCCATTTAAAGGAAGTTGCAAGGTCACATGACTGGGAGGCGAGGAAAACCACTCCCATCACCTCCTTTCATGTTCCATACAAATTTGCATTCCCAAATATTTAAAAATAATTTTTTGTTAATATATGAAAAATGTATGTATAAAAAACATCAAAAACACTTCAACAAATTTCCCCCATGGATATACAGAGGATGCAGTGCCCTGGCTAATAATGATAAGTTATGTCCTGTATAATGGTGACTCCCGCCAGACTTCTAGTGATCAGGTGCGGCTGTTGCATCCAGAATTACTGAAAAAGAATAGATAACAAATGAAGCGGCCGAGTGACAAATCTGCAGAGAGAGTCCTGGATGCTCCATGTTCACTGTGTCATCTTGTGTATAGAATAATCAGGCTCGGCCTCCATTATCTCCCGCCAGGGTTGTCCGGCTCAGGAGTCACCGACAGCCAAGATAACTGCACCGTGCAATCGTCAGCCATAGATGTAATCCTAGCGCCAGGTATCCATACACATCATCCCAGAGAATAGCAGATCAGCAACCGCTACAGCGCCCACACCAACTGCGACCCTGCACTGCTACCCCCCGGGATCAGGGCTGGCACCTGCACAGCGGAAGCCGCATGTGGACAAAACCAAAAACTTAAAGGGGGTTTCTCTCTCCGGGGGCGTTGCGGGGTTTTCCTAAAACATGGGGGCTGGGCCCTTTGGTTTTTCTGGGTGGGGCGGGGTTAAACACGACATTTTTTACGCCTCATTGTAAACTGCGGATTTTTTTTTTACAGAAAAAAACCTCTGTTCCTGTCACTAATTTTCTGCACATCCCACACAGACCCCGTCCTTTCCCTCGCAGCACTTACAGAAAAAATCACCATGACAAAATTTTATTTTTCAGTTTTCTCCCTTCAGACAATCCCCCTTTAAACGTCCCAAAAACCCCACCGATCATGGAGCAAATCTACAGACAAGTGTTGTGACTAAAACCCTCCTAAAAAACCAAGCCCCAAACTATTATACTTAAGGCTCAAAAACCTCCCAGCCCTTTCCGAACGCGACCCCCAGTGCTACCAGCTGTCACAGGCTCGATTACATATCCCACCCCCCATACAGTGCCAATAGTGGTAGATTACTATTTGTATGTAGACCTCGGACATATAAGTGATTAACTGCAGTTACATTTAGTGATCCCGGAGACGTTTTTCTGGATCAGCGTCGTTATTTTTCCCTTTTCTTCTCCCCGGTTCACACCTTCATGGGCTGATTGCTCCCGGCCTTACTCGCCCCTGGGTTTGGACAAAAAATATTTTGAATCCTCACATTTCCAGCAAAACCCTTAATTATAGGTTTAAAAAGCGTCCCCTCAGTTGGGAAATTTTAAAGGGGGCATAAAAAGCGTATTTGGGCCACAGGCGTAAGGGGGCCCAAAGGCAGGAAATGGGGGCCACAGGCAGTTATAGGGGGGCACAGGCAGTATATGGGGCCACAGGGCAGGTAAAAGGGGGCCTGAGGCAGAAATATGGAGCCCACAGGCAGTATAGGGGGGACTGAGAGTTTTTGGGGGCCACAGAAGGATATAGGGACTGAGGCAAATATGGGTCACTGAGGCAGAAAAGGGGGTCCTGGGCGAAGGGGGCCACAGCGGGAATGGGGCCAAAGGGAGGGATATGGGGGCCCCGGCAGTTAGGGGGCCACAGGCAGGCTAAGGGGACAGGCGGGATAGGAGGCCCAGGGGGATATGGGGGCCACGGGGGATAGGGGGCCACGGGCCCAGTATAGGGGGCCAAGGCATTATAGGGGGGCCAAGGGGGCTAAAGGGGACAGCATATATGGGGGGGGCCCGGGCAGGGATGGGGGGGGGCCCCAAAGGCAGGCTATAGGGGCACAGACAGATAGGGGCCACGGGCCCGGGATTGGGGGCCACACGGAAATAGGGGCACAGGCAGGAAGGGGGGCCACAGGCAGGGTTTTGGGGGCCACGTGCAGTTTATGGGGGCCACAGGCAGGATATGGGGGCACGGGCAGGATATGGGGGCCACGGGCAGGATAGGGGGGGCCACGGGAGGATATGGGGCCAAGGGGGGATGGGGGCCCAGGCGGGAAAATGGGGCCCGGCAGGATATGGGGGCCAAGGCAGGGTAGGGGGGGCCACAGGCAGGATATGGGGGCCACAGGGGAAGGGGGCCACAGTCGGGTTTTAGGGGGCCACAGGCAGGCTTTATAGGGGAAAGGCAGGGTATGGGGGCCCAGGCGGGGATATGGGGGCCACGGGGCAGGCTTTTTAAAAGGGGCCAGGCGGGGATATGGGGGCCCACAGGCGGGAATGGGGGCCAGGCAAAAATTTGGGGCCACAGGCGGGATATGGGGGCCACGGACGGGGGAAAGGGGGGCCCACAGGCACATATGGGGTCACAGGCAGGGATATGGGGCCACGGGCGGGCATTAAGGGGCACAGGCAGGGTATGGGGGCCACGGCAGGCATTATAGGGGAAAAGGCAGGCATTATGGGGGGCACAGGCAGGGATATGGGGGGACAGGCGGGTTTTATGGGGGCCAAGGCGGGGCTTTAAAAGGGGAAAAGGCGGGATAGGGGGGGCCACAGGCGGGAAGGGGGCCCCACAGGCGGGTATGGGGGCCAAGGCTTAAGGGGCCACGGGCAGTATATGGGGGCCCACAGACGGGTTTGGGGGCCACAGGCGCATATGGGGGTCACAGGCGGGTGGGGGGGAAAGGCGGGCTTATGGGGGGAGCGGGGCAGGGATATGGGGGCCACAGGCAGGCATTATAGGGGCACAGGCAGGGATAGGGGGCCCAAGGCAGGGATGGGGGGGCCACACTTTTATAGGGGGCCACAACAGGGATAGGGGGGCCACGGGCAGCATATGGGGGTCACGGGGCAGGGAAAGGGGGCCACGGGCAGCTTTATGGGGCCAGGCAGGGATAGGGGGGCCCAGGCAGGCATTAAGGGGCACAGGCGGGAAAATTTGGGGGCCACAGGAGGCATTAAGGGGCACAGGCAGGGATATGGGGGTCCACGGGCGGGAATGGGGGGCCAAAGGGCAGTATATGGGGCCACAGGCGTAAAAGGGGGGGCCCACAGACAGGGATATGGGGCCACAGGCAGGGATAGGGGGGGCCCACAGGCAGCTTTATGGGGGCAAGGCAGGATAGGGGGGCCCAAAAGGGCAGGATTATGGGGGGCACAGGCAGGCATTATAGGGGCCACGGAGGGAATGGGGGCCACAGGCAGTATTGGGGCCACAGGCAGTATAGGGGGGCCACGGCAGCATTATAGGGGCCAGGCAGGGTTATGGGGGGCCCAGGCAGGCATTATGGGGCACAGGAAAAGGGATATGGGGGCCCAAAGGCAGATTATGGGGCACGGGCAGGGATATGGGGCCCCAGGCGGTGTATGGGGGCACAGGCAGGCTTTTATAGGGGGCACGGGCAGTATATGGGGGGCATGGGCAGGTAAACGCGTTAAAAAAAAAAAACATTTACTACCTAACTCCCCCGGCGAGCGCGCCCGTCCCTTCGGGCCCGCGTCCCCCGGGGGGCCCCCTCGGGCGCACGGCCTATGACGGGTTTGGCCCGAGGAGAGGGCAGCGTCCTTGACAACACATCGCGACGCCCCCGCTGAGGCGCAGGGGCCGGGGCGGGTCCCAGCCTGTGAGGACCGGCGCCCCGCTGTGGGGGGACCTGGGGGGGTCCAACACTGCTGCGGGCAGGGAGCCTCGCTCTCTGCTCCGCAGAAGCCCTGGCTGGGTGCGCCCAGCGGACCACTGCAGTGGGCCAAGTCGGTGCCCCAAAAACCCCCACGGCACGGCCTGGACCCGGGAGACTCGGGGCCCGGGGTGTTTTTTTGGGGGGCCCACCCCCCGAATAAAACACCTAGCACCCCCGCCTCAAAAAGTTTCATAGGATAAAAGAAATGATTGCTGCTTTTGTCAGCCCCTTCCGGGTCAAGCCCTGAAATTACATATGAGCTCTGTGTATTCAGACTTTCGTAAAAAGAAAAAAACTCATGCTTCAGGACCGGGAAGCTTCTGAGTTAAAGTAAACAGCATAATTATTGTCTTTTGTTGAAGACAGATAACAAACAATCTCATGTCTGAAGTTTTTGTGCTGGGCGACCTGTGTGATGACTCACTCCCCCGCTGTCAGATAGAAAAAAACACAGGGGAGGGGGGGGGGGAGAATAACAGATTGGGCATTGGGAGAGGGTACAGAAGGTGATAAAAAACACTTTTTAGCTCCCCTTAAAAAAACAACAAAAAAAAAAAATGAAAAAAACAATAAACAGGCAGTCCCCCACTTGCACCGTTCCATTAATCTGTCCCCTAGTTACAAACAAGGGCTTTGGGGATGCTGGACTTTTAGTTCCCGTTCCACACAATATACTTGGAAACGACAAGTTCCAACGCCACTGCAGCACATGAGATGAAAAAAGGCGAAAAACTTTTAACAAAGGGGCAGACAGAAAAACAAATGTAAAAACCTTCCCGGCATTCCAAAGGTAAAAAAAAAAAACCTTTAGTGTGGAGTTACATGTAAAAAATTACCTGTTTGACTTAATACAAATTCAACTTTTTTTAAAAAAACCTACGTCCCTATCCGGGTGAACCCGAGGACGGCCTTATTTTAAAAAAACTTTTTTTTTTGTTCCCAACATGTTTTTAAAGTAATTTTTGTAGCGAGGCAACCCCTTTAAGTGTCCATTTGCAGCTGCATGCACTCGTGGCAGCCAAAGCGTGCGAACCCAGCCTAAGGCTCAATCAAGCAACAGTCCAGACAGATTCTGCATCAAAACAAACATTTTATCTTTTTATTAAGTAAATCCTTAAAATCTTCCATAAAGCTCAGAAAATACTCAGGCAGCGCAGTCATCAGTGCAGTTAGCCGACGCGTTTCAGACTCCTTGTCCCTCCAACCCGACCTGAACACCCTTGACCACCTGCGTGTCCTGTTTCTATCCAACCCCTACAAAAATCTCATCCGATATGTAAATCACAAAACGAATAAATGAATAAATTAAAAACATCACATCCATCAATAGTCATTAGATTTTTCAAGAAATGGTTAACACTGATAAGAGAGGTCTTGCCCAACACTGAAGCCATGTGGTGCCCCGGTCCCTAAGCAGTAAATGCACCTGGATTCTCCTTCCTTGTGGAGATCTCCTCCCCTCTTGCACCGTACTACCTTGTGTCTCTGGGCAATGACGTGGCACCAAAGATGATCCAAATAAGACAGGTCTCATTGCATCAGATAGGAGTCTCCTGATACGCGCTTTTAGAGACCCGTGATCCAGCCCACCTATTGCACATGACAAGTATTACAACTAATCAGGTATAGATACTTCGTGTTGCAATTGATGTATGATTTGATTTGGTACAGGTCACCATTCACATATAGTGACATGCCGTGCACCAAGCATGTCCGTACCTACTGAGGAAAATCAAACAC
The DNA here is from genome assembly GCA_025379985.1 of Phyllomedusa bahiana. Lineage (NCBI taxonomy): Eukaryota > Metazoa > Chordata > Amphibia > Anura > Hylidae > Phyllomedusa > Phyllomedusa bahiana. The sequence goes on along the minus strand of JAODAL010011177.1, from coordinate 43,447 downwards.
CGCACCAATAAGTAAGGGATCCATGAAATAACAACAAGTATCCCGAATATACACGACAAAACTTAAAGGGGTTGGGCTCAATCATTTTATTTAAATTTACCCAGTCCTGTTTTTTGGTTTTTATTTTGAGTTCAGGGGCTTGTTTCTGGTTTTAAGGCTGCAGTAGAAGCCAGGTCTGTAGCTATAGCAACCAGTGCTGGCAGCCTATCATGATAGATTGAACAGGTCTGTAGCCATAGCGACCAGTGCTGACAGCCTATCAGGAGAGATGGAACAAGTCTGTAGCTATAGCAACCAGTGCCGGCAGCCTATCAGGAGAGATGGAACAAGTCTGTAGCTATAGTGACCAGTGCTGGCAGCCTATCAGGAGATATCACACAGGTCTGTAGCTATAGCAACCATTGCTGGCAGCCTATCAGGAGAGATCACACAGGTCTGTAGCTATAGCAACCTGAGGAGCTGATGCAGCTCATACAAGTGGGGATATCTAGGAATAGGTAGGACACTGTTAATGGACATATATTGCAAAGTGACTTGTTTTTGCAAGATCTTTAACATAAAAAGCAGCAATCCTTGTAGTGAGACGACCCCTTTAATAGACAAAAACATAGAAAAACCGTGTATTCCTAAAACTTAATGTTTAATAAAGATTACTAAAAGGAAACAGAATGGACAGAAGAAAGGAAAAGGGAGGTAGAAATAAGCAGCGATCCCTTCCACACACTATCCCTATATACACAAACAATGACGTGTGTGGAAGGCACAGGTTCCGGACAGGGGCGCCCTTTTTGATGCGAATACCCTGTAGTTAGATTGGAGGGTTGAGTAGGTTAAGTAGGGATGCATTGGGGTCACTCCTGATCGCCGCTTACTGCTACCTCCCCTGTCCTTTCTTCTTTGGTGTCCATTACCCTGTGTCTTTTTTTGAACAATTTAGTCTTTGAGCTTGTTTTTTTGACATTCTGTTTCCTTTTAGTAATATTTATTAAACGTGACGTTTTAGGAATACATGGTTTTTTCTAGGTTTTTGCATACCTATTGAAGCCCTTGGTGATCCAGAAGTGATGACTCATTGGGATGCATTTTGGGTGCTTTTACACAGTGCACCAAAAGCACCAAAATCGCACTGTGTGAAAGAATCCTTAAACAAGCTAATGAAGCAGTCAATCAAGCAATATGTTATCAATGTCTATCATGAGAAAACCTCTTTAGGCGTCATTGGGAAACGGGGCTCCTCAAAGCATTTGGCAGGGGGCCCCGCCATCTTGATCAACAGTCTAAAGCCTTCTTCGGGCTCGCATAATTTTGCTTGCGGATTCAATATACACCAGAGAAACCTCCTGAAGTCTATACCAAGTGCATGACCCTGACCTATTCTATGGTGGCCAAACAGTAGCATACATTGCCCACTGACCACATGCACAGTGCACTACAGTATATGTATTTTGTGAAATCCTAAATGCATGGGAAAATTACAGTGTGCCGCCACATAACACCTGAACATATATATCGCACATTGGGCTTGAATGAGTTCACCATATATCGCAAACATATGCCACCAATAGCTCAAACATAGATCATGTCACATAGGGTAATAGACAAGCACCATCCATATATCCGAACCTCGGTGCCGGTCATTCCTCCGTATTCTACTCCATTTGGTAAATGATCTAAATGGAACATTGCTCTAAACCCAAAAGACAGATGAAATTTGCACAAAATTCCACAATTTGCTCTGAATTTGCACTCAAGGCCAGTCGTCCCCATCAATGCTCCTTGCAGGCCCTGTTGTGGCACTCACCCGTTTCTGATCCTCCAGCCCATGTGCCACCGGCTTCCTCCGCTGCTTGGATTCTGCACCGGACTCCATCTCCCGATTATTTGTATTCCTTAATATTCCTCAGGAACTCCAGGAAACGAGCAGACATATTCCTTCAGAGGTGCTCCCCGCCCGTCCACCATCCATCCAGATATTCCACTACGGCGCCAGTACAAGCCATTCCCAAAATACTCCCTTGATTTCAGCACAATCCCTTCCTACAATCCCACCACATCTGCACAATCCAGAATTTCACCACAGCTGCCATATCCGACGTGTGATTCACCCGCCGTCCACCATGTCTAATCCGGAGGGGAAATCCAAAGAAATGGGATTATGGGACCAAATCCGCAGAAAAATACCCTAATCTTACATCCAGGAAAGAAGAAACCAAATCTCCCCGTACGATTCAGGAATCTTGTACCTGCAAAAACACAAGGACAGTGCGACGGATCAGCCACAAGGTGCAGGACACTAAAACATGAGGAAAAAATCACATTATTCAGTGTAAAATGGACAGAGCTGCAGGATTCTTATCATAGTTCTATTCCTCCGTATATCAAGAGCTCTGATGCAGTCAGTGAATGGACTATGTTCACACGACTTCGAATTTTGCACTGAAATAACCGCTTATTTAGCACGAGGAGCGTGAAATTGTAAGCAGGTTTATTCACGCATTTTACACACGTTTTCTTCATTCGTTGCACCTTTTGGTGCATTTTTGCTGCTTATTTTCATGTGCTTTACTCCGTACAGAGACTTCATTGTAATTGATGCATCTTTTGGCATCGGCAATGGTTCTGGACTCCTGTTTTGGTTTCTATGGGCAGCACTTAAAGGGGTCGTCTCACTACAAGGATCGCTGCTTTTTATGTTAAAGATCTTGCAAAAACAAGTCACTTTGCAATATGTGTCAATTAACAGTGTCCTACCTATTCCTAGATATCCCCTCTTGTATGGGCTGCATCAGCCCCTCAGGTCGCTATAGCTACAGACCTGTTCAATCTCTCCTGATAGGCTGCCAGCACTGGTCGCTATAGCTACAGACCTGTTCGATCTCTCCTGATAGGCTGCCAGCACTGGTCGCTATAGCTACAGACCTGTTCGATCTCTCCTGATCGGCTGCCAGCACTGGTCGCTCTAGCTACAGACCTGTTCGATCTCTCCTGATAGGCTGCCAGCACTGGTCGCTCTAGCTACAGACCTGTTCAATCTCTTCATGATAGGCTGCCAGCACTGGTCGCTATAGCTACAGACCTGTTCTCTCTCTCATGATAGGCTGCCAGCACTGGTCGCTATAGCTACAGACCTGTTCGATCCCTCCTGATAGTCTGCCAGCACTGGTTGCTATAGCTACAGACCTGTTCAATCTCTCCCGATAGGCTGCCAGCACTGGTTGCTATAGCTACGGACCTGTGTGATCTCTCCTTAGAGGCTGCCAGCACTGGTTGCTATAGCTACAGACCTGTTCGATCCCTCCTGATAGGCTGCCAGCACTGGTCGCTATAGCTAAAGACCTGGCTTCTACTGCAGCCTAGTAGTATCCAGTAAACACGCCCCGGAATTCAAAGTGAAACCAAGAAAACAGGACTGAGGTGAGATGAATCAATGTAGTGAGACAACCCATTTAACAAGCCAAATAGCGCATTTTGGGTGCAAAAAAAAAAAAACCACCATGTAAACCCAGCCCCAGGGCTTTACACAGTGTCAGTCTATTGCAAAATCCACCAAATACTCATCGGACTCTGAATCCTAAAACCGCATCATCCGACGAGTATTTGGACAGTAATTTTCACAAGAAACCAAGGATTTTTAACTGGGTTTTTTCATGTTTTTTTCTCTTTTTTTTTTTTTTTTTGATTGTAATTTGGCACGGTTTTCAGATTACTTTTTTTCACTCACATTTGCATGATAAGAACCCGAAGATTTTTCACTGGGTTTTTGTGTGTTTTGCCATTTTTTTGCGTATTTTCGCAAGGTTTTCAGATTCGTTTTTTCGCTCGTTTTTGCATCATAAGAACCCGAAGATTTTTCACTTGTTTTTCTTTTTTGCTTGTATTTTGGCGCGGTTTTCGGATTAGTTTTTTTCAATCGTTTTTTGCCTGGGTTTTTGTTTTTTGCCGCGGTTTTCAGATTCGTCTTTTTATCCCTTCTCGTGTGCATGCAGCCTTAGAGTCTATTCACATGGGGTGATCAAATTCCCGCTTTGGAGGTGATTTCGTTAATGTGGCAGCAAAACAGAAAAATAAAAAAGTAGTCGCAGTAGACAACGCACGTGCAGCGACGTTCGCCTAATGACTCCTGCACTCGTCAGAACCATTTAGGATTGTAGATATCCTCGCTGGCGGCGTCCCGGTGGTGGGAGATGCAGGGACCCTGGCTGGAGGCGCAGCGGCTCTGAAGTGCAATGGATAAGAGGAGACATCTGTTCTCTAGACCTTTTCCTGTTTGCATATAAATTGAGCAAACCCTTGAACCTCTCTCCGCCCGGACGGTGGAGGAGCCGCGCGGCTTGTCCTGCGCTCCATTACCTTCCACACACAATGCGGCTACAAAGGGAGCAGTGAACGGGGCTCTATTCACCAACGACAGGGGCCACAAGCAAAATTAATAGTCGAGAGGGACCCTGAGTTTACAAACAATGCGAGGAGCGCGGCGTTAGCATCAATGGCGTCAATTAGCAAAGCAATTACCTCAATTACTGCCTTTAATTAGACTTTTGTAAAAAAAAAAAAAAAACACTGAAAGATATGACTGAAAACAGGAGGAAATAAAACATGCTGGGGGGGGGTCTCCGAGCATCGCTGGTGTTGTGATAATTCGGAGGAGGCGCATCCTACACTCCCTCATCTGCTCCCGTCAGGTACACGTCAGGCCGTAGCTGAGGGGATTCCCTGGTTGCTGCTTTCCACTAAATATCCAGTGTCAGCCTACGTTATACATAGTGCATGTCTGACACAAGGGAGCCCTAAAATATAACGAGCCCCCCCACCTATAAAGGATACTGCTCTGTTGTGATGTGGGAGGTGTCATATGTAGTGTACAAATCCCAATATGTGTTGTGTGGTCTTATATGGTCTCATATAAGGAGGGTCTTCCCTAACTGTTGTGGCTCGTCTAACCCTAATAATAACCCTACAAAACTTTACCCTACTAACCCACACCCCACTAACCCTAAAAACCCCTAACCCCACTAATCCTAGCCCCATTAACCCTAAAAACCTCTAACCCCACTAATAATAACCCCAATAACCCTAACCCTTCAAACCCTAACCCTACGAAACCTAACCCCACTAACCATAAACCTCCCTAACCCCACTAACAATAACCCCAATGATCCCAATCCCACAAACCCTAACCCTACAAAACCTAACCCCACTAACCCTAAAAAACCCTAATCCCAATAATCCTAAATACTCTAGCCCCACTAACCCTACTAACTCTAACCCTACGAACCTTAACTCTACTAATTCTAACCCTACTAACCCCAACCCTAGGCTAGCCATAACATAGGACACAACAGCGCAGACATGGAATAGAGATATAACCTTCACCACTGATACAAGGGTCCTGGCTGTATACCAACACATAGGTAACTGTATGATCTGCTTGTTGTGATATAATGGAGAAGAATAGTACAGCTTTGCTTTGTCGGGACATGAGCCACGTTATATGTCATGGCATGGGACAATACATACATCTCTATACAGTTGGACGTGATCTATCACGACAAGGAGCTATAGCTAGGGAAGCTCTCTATGTATAATGTAGACGTGATATGTCGTGACATGGAGCTATAAATATTGACTCTAGTGATACATGTTCTCTATGTATAATGTAGACGTGATCTGTCGTGACATAAGACCATAGATAACGCAGCTGTAGTGATATATGGTACCTAGGTATAATATAGATGTGATCTGTCGCGACATGGAGCTATAGATAACGCACCTGTAGTGATACCAGGTCTCTCTGTATAATATAGATGTGATTGGTCGTGACATAAGACTATAGATAACACAGCTGTAGTGATACCAGGTCTCTAGGTATAATACAGATGTGCTCTGTCGTGACATAAGACTATAGATAACACAGCTGTAGCGACCCAGGCTCTCTGTGTATAATGTAGATGTACTCTGTCGCGACATGACTATAGATAGTGCAGCTGTAGTGATACATGGTTTCTCTGTATAGTGTCGATGTGATCTGTCGCGACATGACTATAGATAACGCAGCTGTAGTGATATATGGTCTCTCTGTATAATGTAGATGTGCTCTGTCGCGACATAAGACTATAGATAACGCAGCTGTAGTGATACATGGTCTCTCTGTATAATGTAGATGTGCTCTGTCGCGACATAAGACTATAGATAACGCAGCTGTAGTGATACATGGTTTCTCTGTGTATAATGTAGATGTGCTCTGTCGCGACATAAGACTCTAGATAGTGCAGCTGTAGCGACCGGGGCTCTCCGCACAGTGTGGATGTGACCCCTCCGTTCATCGCCTCTGAAGTGCCGGTAGACGAGTGTCCCGTGAGGGCGGCGATAAGTTGCCGTGCTCTGTCGCGACAGCCGCGGTGTGAGCTGCCGGTGAGGTCTCACCTGTCCGGGACGATGCGGGCTCTGCTCCGGCTCGGGCTGCGCGGACGATGTGGAGAACACAGCAGCTCCTCTAGTCAGCAGCGTGCAGAGCCCGGTCCTCCTCCCCGCTCCGCCCCCCGCTCCTCCTCCTCTCCGTCCCCGGTGAACAGTCCACAGTCGCCAGGCTCCTCCTCCGCCGCCGCCGTTACTTCTCTCAGAAAACTTCCTTGCCCGTGTCCGGTGCCGCCGTCACGTGACCCGGGAGCAGGACACCCCGCGGCCCCCGCGCCCCGGACATCACCGAGCCCGTTACCAGGGCAACGCCGTCACCGCCCCGCCCCCCTCCCAGCTCCCCGCCCGCGCCCGCCGCGCTCCGCCAATCACGCGGCGAGCTGGCGTCACGTGGGGGAGGCACGGCAGCCAATCACAGCGCTCGGCGCTCAGCATCCCTCAGTTGTTCTTCACTTGGTCCCTGAGCGGGACGATGTGAGGAGGGAATCTCTGCGCTCCCGTAGAGTCTGTCAGGGGCCCCGGCTCCTGACGTCCTGAGGGGGCGCCTGTGTGGTGTCACAATTAAAAACATAAACTTTCCTTCACCCCCAACTTTTAGTTTTCCCCAGTTAGTATCAGAGGCCACATTCTGGTATGAATTGGAGTAAATAGCACCAAATTTGTTAGAAAATACCCTTTTTTTCTAGTAAATTCATCTCAAATTTGTCTGAACCTAAGTCATAAAGTGAAATCTCCGCCTTCTACGAAATTAGCGCAAAAGTTTCCGCCATTTTTTCCGTCTATAGGATCAATATAGATAATAGCCACGCCCCTTCATGTGAGCTCCGCCTTCTTTTATTACGATATACAACCTTGGAAAAAAGTTGCAAATATTTGCATCACCGCCGTACGCCACCATTACGCCCCAAAAATTAGTTTTCCCCCCCTCTCTGTGTCTAAGCATTTTTAATCAGCCAGAAAAATAGGATTAGCGCTCGTGGAAATAAAGATAAAAGACACGAGGTAACATTACCAATGGATTAGTGTCATTTATTTAACAATAAAAACAAATAGACATCGCGTTTCGCAAACGCCGGGTTTGCTTCATCAGGTCATAGAACCTTAGACCCGATGAACCATAGAACCTATGACCTGACGAAGCAAACCCGGCGTTTGCGAAACGCGTTGTCTATTTGTTTTTATTGTTAAATAAATGACACTAATCCATTGGTAATGTTACCCGGTGTCTTTTAACTTTATCTATTTTACTTCCACGAGCGCTAATCCTATTTTTCTGGCTGCTGTATACGTATTCCGTAAAGTTCTTGTGCTCTTGAATTTCCTCGTGTCAACAAGTGGATCGGCTGCTACTACTGTGGAATTACTTTGGAACCTATTTCGTTCTCAAGCTTCCAGTGTGTGTTGCACCGCTGCATGTACAACCCTTCCAGGTGAGCAGTTTTATTAACTCCCATTTGGTACAATTTGTTACTGCTCTGCTACACAGGAGTGCGCTTTTTGTCCCTATTTTTCTACAGTGCTAAGCATTTTTAAGATCTCTGCTTGCTGTCAGTGACTGAGAACGTATGTAGTAAGGCTCTGTTGACTCGTGGTGCACACAGCCTGTGTATATACAGGGACAATAACCTGCCAGACATATCCGTAGATTTCTATAAAGCAGACATGCGCTAAAGAGGGTGATTTTAGTGCAATACGTGTCAGCAGTCCTGCCTTCCATCATTTAAGGGAGCATAACAGGCTTCCTGCAAGAAGAAATATGTATAACACAGGATTCCTCTCCAATTACACCAAGATCTGCTGTAAATGAATTTAAAAATGTCGCACTGTGGAGGGTCTCACCTCTGGGCCCCACACTGATTTCAATAACGGGCCCATGAAAGTGTCAGCTCACAATGGAGATCTGGTCACACTTACACACAACTCTCCATTCTGTTCTATGGGAGTTTTGAGTAAGAACATTCCACTCCCCTGTACTGGGAATTCCCATAAAACAGAATGGAGAACACAGCGCTCCCCTGTACTGGGAACTCCCATAGAACAGGATGGAGAACACCGCGCTGACCTGTACTGGGAACTCCCATAGAACAGAATGGAGAACACAGCGCTCCCCTGTATTTCAAACTCCCATCGAACAGAATGGAGAACACAGCGCTTCCCTGTACTACGAACTCCCATAGAACAGAATGGAGAACACAGCGCTTCCCTGTACTGGGGACTCCCATAGAGGATAATGGAGAACACAGCGCTCCCCTGAACTGGGAACTCCCATAGAACAGAATGGTGAACACAGCGCTCCCCTGAACTGGGAACTGCCATAGAACAGAATGGGGAACACAGCGCCCCCTGTACTGGGAAACCCCCATAGAACAGAATGGAGAACACAGCGCCCTGCTGTACTGGGAACTCCCATAGAACAGAATGGAGAACACAGCGCTCCCCTGTACTGGGAACTCCCATAGAACAGAATGGAGAGTTATGTGCAAGCCCATTCCGAAGATATAGGCGGGGCCCATAGGTGGAACCCGCACCTTTGGGGCCGTTCACACGGCTTATTCAAGTCGTAATTGCGGGACGGATTTCGCCCACAATTACGGCTTGAATAAGGGGCGGGGCGGGGGTGCAGCTCCCCGGCCCCACAGACATCCATTATCCACGACGCGTATCCCGCCAGGAGAATGTGCATGTCACTTATCTCCCCGCCCGGCGTATTCGCCGAGCGGGGAGGAAAGACGGAATCCATGGTTCTCTATGAAAACTGTGGATTACCGTAATGGCTGCGACGGATTCCAGCCGTACTGCAGCGCAATACGGTTGGAATCTGTGACCAAAATAAGCCGTGTGAACGGCCCCTTTCAGACTATCAATATTCCATGAAGGTGAATGATAGGAATACAATAAGTAAGAAAAACAAAAACCTTCAGCTCACCTTAGATAAGGGTGCACAGAGTCAGAAGGTCCTTTTGAGTATACACACACACCAGTTTCCTATAAAGGGGTTGTCTCACTACAAGGATTGCTGCTTTTTTTCTTAAAGATCTTGCAAAAACAAGTCACTTTGCAATATGTGTCCATTAACAGTGTCCTACCTATTCCTAGATATCCCCTCTTGTATGTGCTGCATCAGCTCCTCAGGTCGCTAAAGCTACAGACCTGTTCAATCTCTCTGATAGGCTGCCAGCACTGGTTTCTATAGCTACAGACCTGTTCAATCTCTTTCCTGATAGGTTGCCAGCAGTGGTTGCTATAGCTACAGATCTGTTCTATCTCTCCTGATAGGCTGCCAGCACTGGTTGCTATAGCTACAGACCTGTTCTGTCTTCCTGAAGGCTGCCAGCGTGGCACCTATAGCTCAGAACTGTTCAATCTCTCCTGATAGGCTGCCAGCACTGTTAGCTATAGATACAGATCTGTTCGACCTCTCCTGATAGGCTGCCAGCACTGGTCGCTATAGCTACAGATCTGTTCGACCTCTCCTGATAGGCTGCCAGCACTGGTTGCTATAGCTACAGACCTGGCTTCTACTGCAGTCTAGTGGAAGCCAGTAAACACGCCCCTGAATTCAAAATGAAACCAAGAAAACAGGACTGAGGTGAGATGAATCAATGTAGTGAGACAACCCCTTTAATCATAGCTAAGATCGCTATTCTATGATTAAGGACGAACTGCATCTGAAACGCGTGAGCGGAGGTGCTGTGTTTGCACTAACTGTTGAAATTGTTTCTGTTTTTATGACGAAGAAATAAAAGTCATTTTATTTGATGGAGTTTCCGGAGGTGTTGCTGGATCCCACACGTCTTTGAAGTCTGTATTTTTTCTTGTATGATAGAAATAGCCTTTCAAGAAAAAATTTGGAGTGCCCCATTATTATCCTTCTAGCGGTGCTCCTCATACTTCGGTTATAGTCTGTCTGCTAGGAGTCTATATAGTTTATAGTTAGTTGCAGAGCTTGTGTTATGAGTAGTAAATGATGTTTATTCTCTCATACATTAGTTGGTGCAGGAGGGGTGCGGAATAAGCTCCTCTTGCCTCTCAGTTTATTTGCAGATAAATTAAGAGGAAAAATGACAGTTCTGCTTACCTAATGCCTGCAGGAATTTGCATGCTCAGGGTACAAGTCACCTTGAATGCCGGGGGCACAAAGCTGCAACAATTGAAGGAGCTGCCATTGACTTGACTAGATAGGATGCTACCCAGAGGCACCCAGAGACTCCGGACTACAAAGTGCTCCTCCAGCTCCTCCCTGTGGTGCACGCAGAACTGCAACCTATGCCGTTAGGCTGGCTTCACAGTGTTTTGACGCTAGGGCTGGGTCTTCACAGCAAATGTCAAAATGTCTCCCAAAATCCGACAGCAGGACCATGGTTTTTGCCGCAGATTTGCTCAAAAGCCGCGGTCAGTTTTTGGATTTGCCGTCGGCATTTCAATGTACCACAATCCGGTGGAATCCTGCGGGATATACAACATGTTGCTTATTCTGCCAGATTTTAAAACAGACAGTAAAAATTCTGAGCTTCGTAGGCACAAATTTTTTATTGCTGTCTATGCAGATATTTGGTGGATTTTATATACTGAATCCGCTGAAAATCCGACGGAAAACCTGTGCCCTGTAGACCTAGCCTAAGGCTTCGTCTACAAAGCATAGGACAAAATACTGTTTTTTAAACTCAGTTTTCTTTTTTTTCTCAATTTTTGGCAATCTCTTTGCACAATTTTCGAATTTCGGGCGGCCCATTCAATTGAATAGTGCTTTAATCTGTGGTTTTCCCGCGGATTATAGAACACGTTCTAAGTTTTATTCAAAAGCGTTCGTTTTGAAATCCGACGTCAGAAAATCTGAACTGTGTAGACTACAGCTCTGATTTTCTATTGAGGTCTATGGGGATGATTCATAGACGGATTTTTTGTGGATTCCAATTACTGAATCTGTATAAAATCCGACCATTGCCCTACAGACGTAGCCTAATGGTATGTTCACACGGCTTATTGCAGCGCAATACGCTGGATGTTTTGAAACCAAAGCACGGCAAGGGGGGGGGGGGGGACATACACCGACCCCATAGACATGCATTACTCGCGGCGCGTATTCACTGCAAGTAATTGACATGTCACTTATCTCCCCGCACATACAATATGATCATATTGTACGAGCGGGGAGAGGAGGCGTAATGCATAGTTCGCTATGAGAGCTATGAATTACCGTAATTGCGGCATGCATCTCCTTCGTATTAGAGCGCAAATACGCAGCGAAATGCGCGCCGAATTCCCCCGTGTGAACATAGCCTTAGGGTACATTCCCATGACAGATTTGGTCGCTGACTATCTGGGCTCTGATTGGTCACTATGAACTCTGATTGGTTGCTATTGGCTTTGATTGGCTACTATGAGGTCTGAGCGGTTACTATGGGCTCTGATTAGTTGCTCTGGGCTCTGGTTGCTATGGTCGCTGATTGGTTGCTATTGGCTTTGATTGGTTACTATGAGGTCTGAGTTGTTACTATGGGCTCTGATTAGTCGCTATGAGCTCTGATTGGTTGCTATGGGATATGATTAGTCGCTATGAGCTCTGATTGGTTGCTATGAGATCTGATAAGTCGCTATGAGCTCTGATTGGTTGTTATGGGATCTGATTTGTCGCTATGAGCTCTGATTGCTTGCTATGGGCTCTGATTGGTTGTTATGAGCGCTGATTGGTTGTTTTGGGCTCTGATTGGTTGCTATGAGCACTGATTGTTGCTATGGGCTCTGATTGGTTGTTATGTGCTCTGATTGGTTGCTATGGGCTCTGATCGTTTACTATGAGTGCTGATTGGTCGTTATGGGCTCTGATTGGTTGCTATGGGCAATAAAGACAGTCTTAGGGGGGGGGGGGGGGGGGGGGGGTGGGGGGGGGGGGGGGGGGGGGGGGGGGGGGGGGGGGGGGGGGGGGGGGGGGGGGGGGGGGGGCGGGGGGGGGGGGGGGGGGGGGGGGGGGGGGGGGTGGGGGGGGGGGGGGGGGGGCAATTTTAAAGACAGTCTTACTGCTAGACAGTTGTCATACATAAGGTCCTCTCTCATAAGGTGTCTCTGTCACGCCTGCACTGCAGTATCCATCAGGAAAAATTTCTCACCATATCCCTACGAATACCCCGGGGAGCACAAATGTGATGTGAATATGGCATATGTGCCAGCAGGAAGAATGTGTGCGGCCCTCGAGCGCTTAGGGTCCCATTGACTGTAATGGGGATAAGCGCTCTTTTTAGCGTGTTATGCAGTAATGAAGTACAATGAAGCGCCTGTACTGTGAAAATAAAAACAAATTAAATAAAGAAAACAAGCAAAAGAACACATGAAAAAAACCTGCTTACAAACGCGCACTTTTTGCTGTAAAATAAGCACTAATTTCACTACAAAAAAATAAGTCACGTGAACACAGCCTAAGGGTCCGGATTTACCATTGGATTTTTACACGGGTTTGGGTTTTCAGAAAAATTCGACTGTAATATCTCCATAGAATTCAATTGAAAATCCGCGTTGTTGACCACACGACTTTCTTGAAGTCAGAATTCAAAAAGTTTTTTTGCAAAAAACATAGAATAGGTTCAATACTCCGACTTATTTTATATAAAAAGGGAAAAAAAAAAAGTGTCACAAAAATGTCTGTGTCGGATCCGCGTCCAAAACCCCATAGAGATGGATGGGACTAGTTTTCAGACTGCAGATCCTGCGGGGGAAAAAACAGTGCAAAAACAACCTAAAATCTACATTGAAAACTTCATCAGAATACTTGTTGGATGTCGCAGTTTAAGCATTCAGAAACCGCCGAGTATTTTGATGTTGGCAATGTGGACGTACCCTAAGGGTATGTTCACACGGTGTATTGCGCCGCGTACAGTACGCGCTGCAATACACTGTGTGTTTCGGGAGCTCGCGCTGATCAGCACGTACACCCGATTCGCTGGGGCGGGGGGAGGGGGACAGCCCGCCGGCCCCATTCACATGCATTACTCGCGGCGCGTCACTTATCTACCCGTGCGTACAATACGATTGTGTTGTACGTGCGGGGGGACGAGGTGGAATCCATAGTTCTCTATGAGAGCTATGGATTACTGTAATTGCGGTGCGCATCTCGCCGCGTATTAAGCGCAAATACGTGATGAAGTGAGCGCCGCAATTATGCTGTGTGAACAAACCTTAAAGGGGTTGTCTCACTACATTGATTCATCTTACTTCAGTCCTGTTTTCATTTTGAATTCAGGGGCGTGTTTACTGGCTTCTGTTGTAGTAGAAGTCAGGTATGTAGCTATAGCAACCAGCACTGGCAGCCTATCAGGAGAGATGGAACAGGTCTGGAGCTATAGTGACCTGAGGAGCTGATGCAGCCCATACAAGAGGGGATATCTAGGAATAGGTAGGACACTGGTCATGGACACATATTGCAAAGTGACTTGTTTTTGTATGATCTTTAACATAAAAAGCAGCGATCCCTGTAGTGAGACAAACCCTTTAAGGGTGTCTTTAAACACCGTATTCTGACACGTATTTCGGTGCCGAAATACACCCAAAACAATGTTCTAAACCCTTCTCATAGACTGCAATGTAAAATACACGTCGTCATTCACGTGATGTGTATTTTACTCATATTTTTCGACCTGCCTGAAAAGAATTCACAGGTCAATTCTTTTAGGTATTTATGACCCGCGAAGAAAGTATAGGAGGCAGAAATCTGCCTTGGGCACTATCCGTCAATTTCGCATTGAAATTGCGTGCTTGCAAGCGCGTAATCGCCACAACGCTACGAACACATATATCAGCGCGCAAAGTTACATGCCGGAAATACTCCGTGTGGACGTACCGTTAGTCCGCAACTAATCCGTGACTAAATCTGTAGCAGATCCGCCCCGTAATGTACCCTAAAGCATGAAACTCACATGCAGTATTTGCTATAGCGTCTGTTGCAGTTTTTGTTTTGTTTTTTGGAGGTGGATCCTGCAGGGAGAAGTATAAATCTTTCCCATTAGTGGGGTTGTCTCACCCTGTTGTTCCACAGAGACACAAGCAGCTTCAGATTCATGCATCCTGTCTCTTCCTGGTACAGCTGTGGGTGGTTCTATAGCAGTGATTAGCTTATCAGCGCTGTATTCACAGACTGCTCTGACATGAGTAGTCACAGTAACAAAAAAGAACCCCCCCCCCCTCCCCAATATAAAATATATCACATTTTATTAAACTACTGATATATTTTAAATTGGGGGGGTTCTTTTTTGTTACTGTGACTATTTTCGATACCCTGATCTTGATATCTGATATTCTGTGGAAATTGCTCTGACATGAGAGCAGAAGATTTATTAAAAAGGGCAGGAGCTTCAGAGTCATGTAGCAAGTTATTAATCTCCTTTGTTTGTTAGAGATTTCACACTCTGTTCTCAAGCTGCTGGGGTCCTGTGTGCCGACTTGTGGTGAAGCACTCTCTGCTATCAGATAAGACAAAGAGCAGAGAGAGAAGGGGAGAGCAGAACAGTTACCAGAGAAACCTGTGTGCACTTAGAGCAGGTAAAATCTCTCTTATCTCCTCAACAAAGCAAAATGAGCAAAGCAATATATTTGGGAAAAAGTCTTCATGTACTGGTCCCTGCATGTGGAAAGCTCATCTTTGTAGTGAGCCGACTCCTTTAAATCCATTTCTGGCTCTGGTTTGCATGATTGCAGCCTAAAAGTAGATTTTGTGATAAGTCACAGAGGTATAAATATCCTAACAGGTTAATGAACACAATTGAATTTTACAATTAGATTGATTCATGTGTTACAATTTCCACAATATCGGATTTCCACGGGATCACTGTAACAATCAGATTATGAGCGGCCTCCTCAAAAGGAAGAAAAGCCTAAAATTAGAGTGAAGCAATTAGGTCCTGAGGTCCCTGGATTGTCTTTAATTGAAGCTTTCAGACTGTCCCTTATCTGTAATCTGATTCTGTCTGGTGAGCAAAGGATGGGGAATGGCAGTGTTTCCCCAGCGTTGACACCAGAGCTCTCCAGGCTGCATTCAGTGTTTGCTGGTTTAGTCGCCCTTAGTTCTTTTACCTATTTAAGGAGCAACAAGTACATAAAATTTCCAAAACATCACAGCAGAATGGCAGCTGTACAGTAAAGCTGGACAAACACATTAGAGGTGTAAAAAGGGTGAGGGGGCCAGAGCCAAAACCTCGTACTCTACATCCATCCATCCATCCCTCCATCCATCCATCCATCCCTCCCTCCCTCCCTCCATCCATCCATCCATCCATCCATCCATCCATCCATCCATCCATCCATCCCTCCATCCATCCATCCATCCATCCCTCCATCCATCCATCCATCCATCCATCCCTCCATCCATCCATCCATCCATCCATCCATCCATCCCTCCATCCATCCATCCATCCCTCCCTCCATCCATCCATCCATCCATCCATCCCTCCATCCATCCATCCATCCATCCCTCCATCCATCCATCCATCCATCCCTCCATCCATCCATCCATCCCTCCCTCCCTCCATCCATCCATCCATCCATCCCTCCATCCATCCATCCATCCATCCCTCCATCCATCCATCCATCCCTCCATCCATCCATCCCTCCATCCATCCATCCATCCATCCCTCCATCCATCCATCCCTCCATCCATCCATCCTCATCCTCCATCCATCCATCCATCCATCCCTCCATCTCTCCATCCATCCATCCATCTCTCCATCCATCCATCCATCTCTCCATCCATCTCTCCATCCATCCATCCATCCATCCCTCCATCCATCCATTTATTCATCCCTCCATCCATCCCTCCCTCCCTCCCTCCATCCCTCCATCCATCCCTCCATCCCTCCATCCATCCCTCCATCCATCCATCCCTCCATCCATCCATCCATCCATCCATCCCTCCATCCATCCCTCCATCCATCCATCCATCCATCCCTCCCTCCCTCCATCCATCCATCCATCCATCCATCCATCCATCCCTCCAACCACTCTGTCAGCAGAATACAGGGCCACCATCAGGGAAGTACTGTTATCAGGGGCACAGATCAATTTTTTTCTTTTAAGAGCCATCCCCACCTGGCTACTGCAGGTGCATTCATTGGGGGTCAGAGGCATGGCCACCCACACCTGGCTACTGCAGGTGCATTCATTGGGGGTCAGAGGCATGGCCACCCCCACCTGGCTACTGCAGGTGCATCATTGGGGGTCAGAGGCAGGGCCACCCCCACCTGGCTTCTGCAGGTGCATTCATTGGGGGTCAGAGGCATGGCCACCCCCACCTGGCTACTGCAGGTGCATTCATTGGTGGTCAGGGGCAGGGCCACCCCCACCTGGGCTTCTGCAGGTGCATTCATTGGTGGTCAGAGGCAAGGCCACTGCCACCTGGCTTCTGCAGGTGCATTCATTGGTGGTCAGAGGCAGGGCCACCCCCACCTGGCTTCTGCAGGTGCATTCATTGGTGGTCAGAGACAAGGCCACCCCCACCTGGCTTCTGTAGTTGCACTAATTGGGGGTCAGAGGCAGGGTCAGCCACATCTGGCTTCTGCAGGTGCACTCATTGGGGTTCAGAGGCAGGGTCACCCACACCTGGCTTCTGCAGGTGCATTCATTGGTGGTCAGAGACAAGGCCACCCCCACCTGGCTTCTGTAGTTGCACTCATTGGCGGTCAGAGGCAGGACCACCACCACCACCTTGCTTCTGCAGGTGCATTCATTGGGGGTCAGAGGCATGGCCACCCCCACCTGGCTACTGCAGGTGCATTCATTGGTGGTCAGAGACAAGGCCACCCCCACCTGGCTTCTGTAGTTGCACTAATTGGGGGTCAGAGGCATGGCCACCCACACCTGGCTACTGCAGGTGCATTCATTGGAGGTCAGAGGCATGGCCACCCCCACCTGGCTACTGCAGGTGCATTCATTGGGGGTCAGAGGCATGGCCACCCCCACCTGGCTACTGCAGGTGCATTCATTGGTGGTCAGAGACAAGGCCACCCCCACCTGGCTTCTGTAGTTGCACAAAATTGGGGGGCCCAGGGGCGGGGTCACCACATCTGGCTTCTGCGGGTTTGCACTCATTGGGGTTCAGAGGCAGGGTCACCCACACCTGGCTTCTGCAGGTGCATTCATTGGTGGTCAGAGACAAGGCCACCCCCACCTGGCTTCTGTAGTTGCACTCATTGGCAGTCAGAGGCAGGACCACCACCACCACCTGGCTTCTGCAGGTGCACTCATTGTGGGTCAGAGGCAGGGACACCCCCACTTGGCTTCTACAGATGCACTCAATGGGAGTGAGAGACGTAACTTAAAGCTCTTGAGCCCAAAAAACAAAATCTATAAAAAGGCCTCCATCCACCATTTACAATGCTGATGTCTTCTTATGTTGCAGAGGGTTCTTTGGGCTCTAGGACTTGGTATTGACTTCTGCCTAAGCACCCCCTATAGCTACACCCCTGTTAGGGTTTATAAACAATTTCAGGGAGCGTCATAGTGCAAGATAGGAACTAAGGTCGCGGACACAAATGGTTTGACTGCATGGGGCCCTGAAATTCCAATTACATGTCCTGACTGAATATTTTCAGTACTCTCATGGGTCGGCTGTCTGTCCTGAATAGGTTGGGTAACCTCATGTGTCGCCTGTCTTTCCTCAAAAGGTTGGGTGCTCTCATGGGTCGGCTGTCTTTCCTGAATAGGTTGGGTGCTCTCATGGGTCGACTGTCTTTCCTGAATAGGTTGGGTACCCTCATGAGTCGACTGTCTTTCCTGAATAGGTTGGGTGCCACCATGGTTCGCCTGTCTTTCCTGAATAGGTTGGGTGCTCTCATGGGTTGGCTGTCTTTCCTAAATAGGTTGGGTTCTCTCGTGGTTCGCCTGTCTTTCCTGAATAGGTTGTGTTCTCTCATGGGTCGGCTGTCTTTCCCGAATAGGTTGGGTTCTCTCATGGTTCGCCTGTCTTTCCTGAATAGGTTGGGTGCTCTCATGGTTCGCCTGTCTTTCCTGAATAGGTTGGGTGCTCTCATGGGTCGGCTCTCTGTCCTGAATAGGTTGGGTGCTCTCCTGGGTCAGCTGTCTTTCCTAAATAGGTTGGGTTCTCTCGTGGGTCGGCTGTCTT
Organism: Phyllomedusa bahiana; assembly: GCA_025379985.1. Classification (NCBI taxonomy): domain Eukaryota; kingdom Metazoa; phylum Chordata; class Amphibia; order Anura; family Hylidae; genus Phyllomedusa; species Phyllomedusa bahiana. The sequence continues at coordinate 24,930 of JAODAL010011177.1, read as the reverse complement.
TCCTGAATATGTTGGGTACCCTCATGGGTCGGCTGTCTTTCCTGAATATTTTCAGTACCCTCATGAGCCGGCTGTCTTTCCTGAATAGGTTGGGTGCTCTCATGGGTCGGCTGTCTTTCCTGAATATGTTGGGTGCTCTCATGGTTTGCCTGTCGTTCCTGAATAGGTTGGGTTCTCTCATGGTTCGCCTGTCTTTCCTGAAGAATAATAGGTTGGGTACCCTCATGGTTCGACTGTCTTTCTTGTATAGGTTGGGTACCCTCATGGGTCAGCTGTCTTTCTTGAATAGGTTGGGTGCTCTCATGGGTCGCCCGTCATTCCTGAATAGGTTGGACACCCTCATGGTTCACCTGTCTTTCCTGAATAGGTTGGGTGCTCTCATGGTTCGCCTGTCTTTCTTGAATAGGTTGGGTACTCTCATGGTTCGCCTGTCTTTCTTGAATATGTTGGGTTCTCTCATGGGTCGGCTGTCTTTACTGAATAGGTTCGGTGCTCTCCTGGGTCGGCTGTCTTTCCTGAATAGGTTGGGTACCCTCATCAGTCGGCTGTCTTTCCTGAATAGGTTGGGTACCCTCATGAGTCAGCTGTCTTTCCTGAATAGGTTGGGTGCTCTCATGGGTTGGCTGTCTTTCCTGAATAGGTTTGGTGCTCACATGGGTCAGCTGTCTTTCCTGAATAGGTTGGGTGCTCTCATGGGTCGGCTGTCTTTCCTGAATAGGTTGGGTGCTCTCCTGGGTCAGCTGTCTTTCCTGAATAGGTTGGATACACTCATGGTTCAACTGTCTTTCCTGAATAGGTTGGGTGCTCTCATGGGTCGCCTGTCATTCCTGAATATGTTGGTTTCTCTCATGGTTCGCCTGTCTTTCTTGAATTAGTTGGGTGCTCTCCTGGGTCGGCTGACTTTCCTGAATAGGTTGGGTGCTCTCATGGGTCGGCTGTCTTATCTGAAAAGGTTGGGTGGTCTCATGGGTCGCCTGTCTTTCTTGAATAGGTTGGGTGCTCTCATGGGTCGGCTGTCTTTCCTGAATAGGTTGGGTACCCTCATGGTTCGCCTGTGTGTCCTGAATAGGTTGGGTGCTCTCCTGGGTCGGCTGTATTTCCTGAATATGTTGGGTTCTCTCATGGTTCACCTGACTTTCCTGAATAGGTTGGGTACCCTCATGGTTCGCCTGTGTGTCCTGAATAGGTTGGGTGCTCTCCTGGGTCGGCTGTCTTTCCTGAATAGGTTGGGTGCTCTCATGGGTCGGCTGTCTTTCCTGAATAGGTTGGGTGCTCTCATGGGTCGGCTGTCTTTCCTGAATAGGTTGGGTACCCTCATGGGTCGCCTGTGTGTCCTGAATAGGTTGGGTGCTCTCCTGGGTCGGCTGTCTTTTCTGAATACCTTGTGTACCCTCATGGTTCGCCTGTCTTTCCTGAATAGGTTGGGTGCTCTCATGGGTCGGCTGTCTTTCCTGAATAGGTTGGGTACCCTCATGGTTCGCCTGTGTGTCCTGAATAGGTTGGGTGCTCTCCTGGGTCGTCTGTCTTTCCTGAATACATTGAGTACCTTCATGGTTGGCCTGTCTTTCCAGCTCTGGTTTACTGTCAGATGTTAAAGTGGATTCAGTTTTAAGAATCCGCAAAAAACAGACTGTAAATCATCTCCATAGACCTCAATAGAAAATCCTAGCTACAGATTTTCAGAGGTCGGATTTCAAAATTGCTGGTTTAGAAAAAAACTTAGAACATGTTCTATAATTCGCTGTATATCACTTGAAAGCGGTGGATTATAGCACTCTTCAATTGAATTGAGCAGTCAAAATCCGAGGCAAAAAAAATGCGACAAAATCTGTGACAAAAAAGGAAAACTGAGTGTAAAATACTGATTAGAATGTGACCAGTATTTTGTCCTTGCCGTGTAGATGTAGCCTTACTGATATAATCTTAGGAATCTATCGTGGTCTCGGCATGATTCAGTAGAATCAATAGATCCTGAAATCCAAGTGCATTACAGCCATCTGATAGCTACACAGCAATTAAATGGTCATGATGATCGCACTATTGTGACTACATTACCTATGAGGGTCACATATAATGGAATGTATACATGCAACTTCATACAATCTCCATCAGTGCAATTGCAAAAACAAAATTATTTATTTTTATTATTATTTAATTCTATTTTCTTGCAATAATAGTTAAAAGTGATTTATTTTCTATTAAAATCATCTTTGACAATAAACTGGGTGATTCATTTGAAAAAGACTTCGAATATTCTGCTGTAACTCCAGACAGAGTGAAGCAACCGGAACCAAAGAAATCCGCTACATATCGTGACGTATGTGTAATCAATTGCGTTACATGTGATTCAGATATATTTCGACGTGGCGCTCCTTGTTCCTGAACCTAACGGCAGGATATCAGGGGAAATAGCCGCGATTTCATACTGGATGTTTTTCTTCACAAACACCTGGGACCAGTGACTGTATTGGACTCTCTTTTCTTTATCACTCACGTTGAGCTCCTGAACAGCTGTGAGACGCTGCGCAGCTTGTTCCCATAGACGTTCCCTTTGGGCGGCGGTGACACTTTACGCAGCAGTTTCACCCTTTTTGCGGCTCTGTAACCCTATATGTCACAGAGTCTAACTCTTCTCCCTCTATCATATTACCCTATATATCACAGAGCTCAGCTTCTCTCCTCTATCATATAACCCTATATATCACAAAGCTCAGCTTCTCTCCTCTATCATATAACCCTATATATCACAGAGCTCAGCTCCTCTTCTCTATCATATTACCCTATATATCACAGAGCTCAGCTTCTCTATCATATAACACTATATATCACAGAGTCTATCTCCTCTCCTTCTATCATATACCCTATATATCAAAGAGCTCAGCTTCTCTCCTCTATCATATAACCCTATATATCACAGAGCTCAGCTTCTCTCCTCTATCATATAACCCTATATATCACAGAGCTCAGCTCCTCTCCTCTATCATATAACCCTATATATCACAGAGCTCAGCTTCTCTCCTCTATCATATAACTCTATATATCACAGAGCTCAGCTCCTCTCCTCTATCATATAACCCTATATATCACAGAGCTCAGCTCCTCTCCTCTATCATATAACCCTATATATCACAGAGTTTAACTCCTCTCCCTCTATCATATAACTCTATATATCACAGAGCTCAGCTCCTCTCCTCTACCATATAACACTATATATCACAGAGCTCAGCTTCTCTCCTCTATCATATATCCCTATATATCACAGAGCTCAGCTTCTCTCCTCTATCATATAACCCTATATATCACAGAGCTCAGCTCCTCTCCTCTATCATATAACCCTATATATCACAGAGCTCAGTTCTTCTCCTCTATCATATACCCCTATATATCACAGAGCTCAGCTCCTCTCCTCTATCATATAACCCTATATATCACAGAGCTCAGCTCCTCTCCTCTATCATATAACCATATATATCACAGAGCTCAGCTCCTCTTCTCTATCATATAACCCTATATATCACAGAGCTCAGCTCCTCTCCTCTATCATATAACCCTATATATCACAGAGCTCAGCTCCTCTCCTCTATCATATAACCCTATATATCACAGAGCTCAGCTCCTCTCCTCTATCATATAACACTATATATCACAGAGCTCAGCTTCTATCCTATATCATATAACTCTATATATGACAGAGCTCAGCTTCTCTGCTCTATCATATAACCCTATATATCACAGAGCTCAGCTTCTCTCCTCTATCATATAACCCTATATATCACAGAGCTCAGCTCATCTCCTCTATCATATAACCCTATATATCACAGAGCTCAGCTTCTCTCCTTTATCATATAACCCTGTATATCACAGAGCTCAGCACCTCTCCTCTATCATATAACCCTATATATCACAGAGCTCAGCCCATCTCCTCTATCATATAACCCTATATATCACAGAGCTCAGCTTCTCTCCCTCTATCGTATAACCCTGTATATCAGAGCTCAGCACCTCTCCTCTATCATATAACCCTATATATCACAGAGCTCAGCTTCTCTGCCTCTATCATATAACCCTATATCATATACCCTATATATAACTAGTAGATATGGAATGGGAGGATACATATTATTTCCTCACCATGGATGCGGTCAGTTTATACTCTAATATAGAGCATCAAAGGGCATCCAAGGGGTCAGTTTGTACTGGATAGGGATAAAGACCTCACGGAGGATAAAAAGATTTTCCTTCTGGAGGGTCTGAGACTCATCCTTGGAAACAATTTCTTTAAATACGATGGAGTACATTACCATCAGCAGTTTGGGCACGGCGATGGGACAGGGTTTGCCCCATCGCTGGCCAACCTGTTAATGGGGGCCCGGGAGGAATTGTATATACTCTCGGACTATAATCCATATAGTTTGAAAATTGTATACTATAGGAGGTTTATCGACGATTTGATATATATATGGAAAGGTACCAAGGAAGAAGCACAAAAATTCCTTGAGTACCTAAATACAAATTCAGCTAAAAATTCGCTTCACCTCCGAAATAAATGATACTCAATACAATTTTTAGATTTGGAATAATATATCAGGAGAAAGGAAAAATCTGCACAAAAACCTTCTTCAAACGTGTAGATTCCATCACCTATGTCCACTTCTCATGCAACCATTATGGGAAGGTTACTCGGAATTTAGCTTTTGGCCCGTTCCGGAGGAGTCGGACGAACTGAAACCTCACATGAGATTTATAAAGAAAGGCAGAGATTCTGACAGGAAGTTTTATGGAAAAGGGGTACCCCAGATCTTTAATAGACGGGAGCGAAAATAAGGGCTGAAAGAAAACACAAAAAGAATATATCTCAGAAACTATACAAAAAGAAATAAAAAAAGGTTATGGGAAAACTTTATTAAGTCGTATCCTCGCGCTTTAAGGACCTGTATAAAAATTTTGGGAAAAACATTGGAAAATCTTAAAATCAGATCCTATATTACAACCATTTAATTCCCGAAAAACCAAGAATAGTTACAGACGAGCACAAGCTTTGAAAAATATGATGCTCCATAAACGTAGAATAAGGATATAGGAGATTCCATTGAGGATAAAGGGGAAAGGAAAATGGGGGTCTTTCCCTGTAGGTTTTCCCCACTTGTAAGCCCTGCGAAAATGCTAAAAGAGGAGATGATTTCACATCCACTTCTACTAAAGAAAAATTTAAAATCAAGCATAATCTTTCCTGCAAATCTAGTTATTTGTTTACCTTATTACGTGCAGTTGCGGCAAACGTATTTGGAAGGACGTCCAAAAAAATTGTTGCAACGCATGAATAACCACAGTTCAACATTAAAAAGAAAAGAAAAATTTTATAGTCTCCCCAGACTTTGTCTGAAGAACACCCCAGAGGTGAATAATACTTAAATATTTGCAACCAATAGATTATTCAGGGAAAGCAAAATGGATAGGCTGCAGTCATTGATTAACAAAGAATCGAAACGGATATTCAAGTTAAACACTCTACCCCCTATGGGCTTAATGAGGTGCAGGAACTAACAAGTTAAGGGCTCCCTTTGAAATAAGGAATAAACGTCAGGATCTAATAAGTTTTAAAAGTAAATAGAACGTTTTATTCAAGTGTTTTTTTTTTTTTTTTTTTGAGGTAGTAAATTTTTTAAAATCGAGAATGTTTTTATGCATGAAATAGCCAGTAGAAAGTACAGAGCGCAATATGGGCGGTTTAGCACGCACTGGGGCTATGGCCTCAGAGTTTGGGCGAAGTGATGTGGGGATAGAGGAACTTCCGCCTAAGTTTGTGTTCTGTCTGGTGAACGGGATGTTCGCCACGTCGCTTATAGAAAAAGAGAACGTATATATTTTAAATGTTTATATACTGTTTATTTTTTTACTGATGGAAATAATGTCTGTTTTAAATTAAGGAAATGGGGAGAGAGTGTATCTAGGAGAACGGAAGGACCTGTGATGTGTGACAGGACCTTTGGATTTTATAAATGAAAGGGGCGGCTAAAATGCAAAAGGGGAGGGGTTTATAGATGGCATATAAAGGGTTTGCTTTTAGATGATATATACTCATGATGAAGCGCGAGAGAATCGTGCGAAACGCGTTGAGAGGCCATAATTTCTTTTTTGAATAAGTTTTTATGTATCGTGTATTGTTTTTATATATTAAAAGATTTGCAAATAGAAACTCCCTTGCAACTCCTAATTTAAGAGCGCGGAAAAACTCCTTTTGGGGTCTTTTGAACAAGCTTTATTTTCCTCTTTATTTTTGGATTTTTATTTTCTCACACCCCAAAATGTTTCTAAAGAGGTTTAGTGTAAAAGGAGGACCGGCTGCTGACAGGATTCAAGTAAGCTTATAACTGTGTTGTGCCATTGAGTACAACCAATCAGGTGAGCAATAGAGAAAACCTGATTTTTTAAAATTTTTATTGGAAATAATACACTATCTGTGCGCCTTTTTGTCTGATTTTGTCTTTCGGGGTGTTCGAGCACAATTTTGGGAATTTTATAACCCTATATATCACAGAGCTCAGCTCCTTCCTCTATCATATAACCCTATATATTTACAGAGCTCAGCTTCTCTTCTCATCATATAAACCTATATATCACAAGCTCACTTCACTCCTCTATCATATAACCCTATATATCACAGAGTTTAGCTTCTCTCCTCTATCATATAACCCAATATATCACAGAAATCAGCTTCTCTTCTCTATCATATAACCCTATATATCCCAGAGCTCAGCTCCTCTATCATATCACCCTATATATCATAGAGCTCAGCTCCTCTCCCTCTATCATATAACCATATATATCACAGAGCTCAGCTTCTCTCCTCTATCATATAACCCTATATATAACAGCGTTTAGCTTCCCTCCCTCTATCATATAACCCTATGTATCACAGAGCTCAGCTCCTCTCCTCCATCATATAACCCTATATATCCCAGAGCTAAGCTTCTCTATCATATCACCCTATATATCACAGAGCTCAGCTCCTCTCCTCTAGCATATATTTCTATTTATCACTGTCTCTGTATCACATCCTGCTCTCAAGTAGTTCAGCATAAACTAGTTGACAGGTTCACCTTAAAGGGATAGTCTCACCCTACTGTTCAACAGAGCCACAAGGCAGCTTCCGACTCAGACTTCCTGATCAGGCAGTGGTTGGTTCTATAGCAGTGATTGACATATCAACCCTTTTTGAGGCTCTGTAACCTGTTTTCCATGCTTAGCGTCTCAGAGGTTTCGTAGAAAACTGCTCCAGATGATACTTCACATCATTGATTGTGTCCTGCGACATTTTCAGATAGTCTCCGCTATGAGAAGGGATCAACGATCCCATCGTTTCCAGTCTTCGCTCCACTTTCTGAAGGACGCTCTGAGGGGAAGTTACATGAAGTTTACTCCGACATCACTTATTAGTATTGGTGACTCAATAGGTTCCCATCACAAAATCGCTGCTCAATACTGTCCACCACCATCCCGATGAGAGGTCGAGTGACTGAGTGAGAGGATACAGGTCTATGTACCCAGAGGTTAAATGTCGAGATGGCTGTGCTGTGCCTTCCTTATCGCTCAAACATGAGGACCCCCCCGGGCTTTTTGGGAAGGGCTCCACAAAAATCCGGAGAAACATTGCATTTTGGGCTTCGCCCCAAAATTGCTTTTTTCCCCAGAAAAGAGTTAAAACAGGTTTATTCATTTAAAAGGGGGTTTTGGGTCTCACCATTTTTTTTTCAGGGAGCCATGATCAGTTTAAAATTCATGGGGGGGCGGGTGGGTGGTTCTGTAGCATGTTTTTACATTTTCAGTTTCCAACAATTCACAGCTATCAATTGTAGGGCCCCTTTGAAACCTTTTAAAATTTGTTATATTTTTCCACTTTGCAGAGAAAATATATAAGTGCAATGCAAAAGATTTTTCCTAAAAAATATTTTCGCAAACGAAATAAAAAAAATAAACATTTTAAAAGGGGGTTTGCCCCTCACAACAGGATTGTTTTTTTATTTTAAAAAAAAAACCCCTTGCAAAAACCCAAATTCCCCCTTTCCAAATTTTTTTGTTTCCCCACCCCTAAAAAATTTTATCCCTAACCTAATTTTTGAAATAATTCCCCTTTTTTGGGGGTTTATGGGCCCTGCACCCCATGGCTCCCATTTCCTATAGCAAACAGACCTGTTTTGATCTTTTTTCCCCCCGGGGGAATAGGGGCCTGTTTTTTTGGGCCCCACTGGTTGCTAAAAGCTACAAAACCGGGCCCTTCAAACGCACCTAAAGGAAGCCGTAAACACGCCCCTGAATTCAAAGTGAAACCAAGAAAACAGGACTGAGGTAAGATGAATCAATGTAGTGAGAAAACCCCCTTTTAAATTTGATATATATATATATATATATATATATATATATATATATATAATGTATATATATATATATATTATAATTTATAATAAAAATTACATCACAGTAAAAGGAGCAAATGGCAGTATTATATAGTTGTCAACATACTTGTCTTAATGTGACCTAACAAGTGACCAATCGAGTGTAATTGCAGGAGATTTAAAGGGGTTTTACCAAAAGGGCATTTCCTTCCTGGTTTGTTCTGCTTCAGCTTTCAATGTGTACAAAAGGGGGGTGGTGTATAATTTGTTTGCACTGCATATCATGTGACCCAAAAAGCTTGACATTACCATGTATTTCCCCACTCTAGTCAAACAAAGGTCTGTCTATGTAAAGAGCTATGAGTAGGTACCATGTTGCTGAGTGGTTAGCGCTTCTGCTTTCCATTATATGGGTTCTAGGTTCAAATCCTTGCATGAACCAAACATGTTGATATATTTTTTTCAGTGTACATACCTGATTGAGGTTTCTTTTATCTTTTTGTTTATTTGCACTGTTTGACTAATTACTAATGAGTACAGAGGACTTGAGTAGAATGACAGGAATTGGGGTTGAACACTCGCTCAGCAGTGAGTGTGTGTGATTACTAAGGAGTACAGAGGACAGGAGTAGAATGGCAGCACCTGGGGTTGAACACTCGCTCAGCAGTGAGTGTGTGTGATTACTAAGGAGTACAGAGGACAGGAGTAGAATGACAGCACCTGGGGTTGACCACTCGTTCAGCAGTGAGTGTGTGTGATTACTAAGGAGTACAGAGGACAGGAGTAGGATGACAGCACCTGGGGTTAAACATTGGCTCTGCAGTGAGTGTGTGTGATTACTCAGGAGTACAGAGGACAGGAGTAGAATGACAGCACCTGGGGTTGACCACTCGCTCTGCAGTGAGTGTGTGTGTGATTACTAAGTAGTACTGAGGATGGGTGTAGAATTACAGCACCTGGGGTTGAACACTCGCTCAGCAGTGAGTGTGTGTGATTACTAAGAAGGGAATATATTGTCAGTAGCTGCCTGCAGGGATAGGTGATGTCTGAGCATGTGTGGCCAGGACTGAGGAGCTCTTGTCATTGGCTGTATCCCCTGGAGATGAGCTGTGCACTACGGATCTCTAAGGGAGCAGCTAAATGGTGCAGAATTTTTAAAAATGATGAATGTTGAGAATGTTTATTATTTCATTTGCAAGCTTCCCTCAAATTTACTTTGTGGTAAAAGCCCTTTAATCTAAGGGTTTGTCTCACTACGGGGATCGCTGCTTTTTATGTTAAAGATCTTGCAAAAACAAGTCACTTTGCAATATGTTTCCATTGACAGTGTCCTACCTATTCCTAGATATCCCCTCTTGTATGGGCTGCATCAGCTCCTCAGGTCGCTATAGCTACAGACCTGTGTGATCTCGCCTCACTGGCTGCAGGCGCTGGTTGCTATAGCTACAGACCTGGTGTCCTCAGCAACTCGTCACTGCAGGTCAATAGAAGCCAGTAAAGTCAGTTAACACGCTCCTGAATTCAAAAATGAAACTGAGAAAACAAGACTGAGGTAAGAGGAATTGATGTAGTGAGACAACCCCTTTAAGTACAGCTACAGAACTCCAAGGAGGGAAAACAATTGCTTTCCAAAGCTAAACAAGCTACTCTTGTTAGAGATAAAGGGTCCATCCATATGACGAGCATTTTCGGAATCCGACTAAAACCAAATGTAAAATCATCCCCATTGACCTCAATAAAAAATATGCGTTGTAGTCCATACAACGCATATTTTTGGAGGTCAATTTTCAAGAGTAAAAAACTTGGAACATGTTCAATCTTCTGCCACATTCCATGTAAAAAATCACGACCCAAACACTTCTATATTGGATCCGTATCCAAAACCCCACAGAGATGAATGGGACTAATTTCTGACTGTAAATCTGGTCTCGCTTGGACCTCCAGCAATCAGCTGCAATCTGTAGAAAACCTGGCAGTATGTGCCTGATTCCCCATCAGTGCTTCCACAGGACAAACTAAGCATTACACAAAGAACTTTAAAGAGGTTGTCTCACTACATTGATTCATCTTACCTCAGTCCTGTTTTTTTGGTTTCATTTAAATTCAGGGGCGTGTTTACTGGCTTCCACTAGGCTGCAGTAGAAGCCAGGTCTGTAGCTATAGCAACCAGTGCTGGCAGCCTATCAGGAGAGAACAAACAGGTCTGTAGCTATAGCGACATGAGGAGCTGATGCTGCCCATACAAGAGTAGATATCTCAGAATAGGTAGGACACGGTTAAGGGACATATATTGCAAAGTGACTTGTTTTTGCAAGATCTTTAACATAAAAAGCAATCCTTGGAGTGAGACAACCCCTTTAAGGGCGTGTCCCCGGTTTTTCCGACCGATATTTGTCCGTTTTTTGTGCCATGCACACGGCTTGGGGGGCGGTTTTTCTCCGCGGTTTGCCCTTCCCCTTTCCATTGACATGTTAATATTACGTCTGAAAACCGGACGGAAGAATGAACACGTACAATGTTTTTCGGGCGGCCTGTACGAGTTCTCCATAGCGGCCTGTGTAAAAGTCTGCGGCCGTTTTTTCAGACGGTTTGCAAAACCGCAAACCGCCTGAAAAACCGTCTGCAAACCGGTGCCGTGGGGACATGGCCTAAAACTAATGGGTGGTCTGTGTAATGCAGGACAGGACAGACCCTCCAGAGCGAGAGACACTCTTTGACACTCTTTGTACCTTCTCTACACTGTGGCTAAGATATAGGGACCCAAAATAGAGCCCCCCCCCTCTATTAACTTAGATTTCCCTAATATATGAATTTAAAAAATTAAAGCGGAGAACCCATTTAATGCACAGAACTAGGTGACTGTGACTGGCAACTATCGCCCAAATCTTGGCTTATTCACTCTTTGAGTGCCATAGGAAAAACAGACAGAGACATGAGGTTGGGGGCTCCCCCTAAATGGGCTTACCTTTGCCACCATTGCAAACCAAAAATTTTATGCAAAAGCATTTATTTTTTTAATAAAATAATTGCAAATATTTTCACAAATTCTCTACATTTTAATATGGACGACGACCTTAAGAACCTGAACAATCGATCAAAAAAATAAAATTTAAGGTACAAAAAATATATTATTATTATTAGTGGAAACATCTTTTTTTCTTGTATCAAAATGTAACAAAATTAAACCCCAATGTATATGTCTCCAAAACAAAGTGTATAAAGCTCGGAAATCCTGCAAAAAATAAATAAATAAAAATAATTTTAAAAAAATACAGGAGTCTCTGGGAATTTGTGGAACTGACACAAAAATAAAAATTAATTTGGGGCTTGAAGGCTGAAATTGTCAACGTTCTTAAGGGGTTAATGTTGAGCAGCGAATCCGCGGTGGCACCGGGGTCGCGATTTATATTTCTTTTTACAACTAGAATAAATGTATCAGGAACGTTAGCGGAACACGGTTACCGTGGCAACCGATACTTCAGATTACTGAGCGCTGCTGCGAGCAAACACGGGGCTTAGATTTTATTTCAAGAGGCTCCGGCGTCTCCTCTTTGGTGAACGAAATACGGCACAGAAATGGCGCAATCATAAAATTGGAGCGACACCTCCGAGCCCTAAAGTGGTATGGAAAAAATGAAAAAGTTGGAAAAGGGCGACTCTTGTCTCTAGATGCCTAGGGATGCATAAATATTACAGCCTGATATTTGCTACAGGGTGTTTCTGTACAATTTTTGAGTCCAGGGATTCATTCTGTTTTGTTTTTTTTTTACTATTATTTTATTTTAATTGAAGAGTCCTACGGGGAAAAAATGACCCCTAGAACATGCACCAAAAGCTAGAAAGAAAATCACTGAAAAGCACATTCTATCCTGTGTTTCATGATGCTTATTGGTCTGCAGCAAACATCTGGCTACAATGGTTAGAAAGGTGGACAATATAGGGGTGCTCCCTCCAAAGACATTGATGGTATATTGATAAGATAGGCCATCAAAATCTGACTGGTGTGGATCCACCCTCTGAGATCTGCACCTATCTTGGAAACGGGTCCCTAAATGTCTCAGCTTAGAATGGAGAAGCGGTCACCCTTGCACACAACTCTCCATTCTGTTCTAAGGGAGTTCTGCGTACAGACGAACATTCTGCTCCCTAGTACTGCAAAATCCCATAGAGCAGAATGGAGAACACAGAGCTCCCCTGTACTGGGAACTCCCACAGAACAGAATGGAGAACACAGCGCTCCCCTGTAATGGGAAACCCCCAAAAAGAACAGAATGAAACACAATGCTCCCCTGTACTGGAACCCCTAGAGGGGGAATAGAAAAGACAGTGCTCCCCCTTTGTACGGGGAACTCCTAGGGGGAAATAGAAAGAAGTGCTCCTCTTATGGAACTCCCATAGAGGAGAATAGAAAAGACAGTGCTCCTCTGTACTGGGAACTCCCATAGAACAGAATGGAGAACACAGCGCTCCCCTGTACTGGGAACTCCCATAGAGCAGAATGGAGAACACAGTGCTCCCCCTGTACTGGAACCCAATAGAACAGAATGGAGAACACACGCTCCCCTTGACGGGGAACTCCCATAGAACAGAATGGAGAACACAGCGCTCCGCTGTACTGGGAACTCCCATAGAGCAGAATGGAGAACACAGCGCTCCTCTGTCCTGGGAACTCCCATAGAACAGAGTGGAGGACACAGCGCTCCCCTGTACTGGGAACTCCCATAGAACAGAATGGAGAACACAGTGCTCACGTGTACTGGGAACTCCCATAGAACAGAAGGGAGAACACAACGCTCCTCTGTACTGGGAATTCCCATAGAACAGAATGGAGAGAGCACAGCGCTCCCCTGTACTGGGAACTCCCATAGAACAGAATGGAGAACACAGTACTCCTCTGTACTGGGAACTCCCATAGAGCAGAATGGAGAACACAGTGCTCCCCTGTACTGGGAACTCCCCTAGAGGAGAATGGAGAACACAGCGTTTCCTGCTGTACGGGGAAAACTCCCATAAAAGCAGAATGGAGAACAAAAGACCCCTGTACTGGGAATTCCCATAGAACAAATGGAAAAGAGCACAGCGCCCCCCTGTACTGGGAACTCCCATAGAACAGAATGGAGAACACGGGTACCCTCTGTACTGGGAACTCCCATAAGGAGAATGGAAACACACCGCTCCCCTGTACTGGGAACTCCCATAGAGCAGAAGGGAGAACACAGCGCTCCCCTGTACTGGGAACTCCCATAGAGCAGAATGGAGAACACAGCGCTCCCCTGTACTGGAACTCCATAGAGGAGAATGGAGAAAAACCAGCGCTCCCCTGTACTGGGAACTTACATAGAGCAGAATGGAGAACACAGTACTCCTCTGTACTGGGAACTCCCATAGAGGAGAATGGAGAACACAGCGCTCCCCTGTACTGGGAACTCCCATAGAGCAGAATGGAGAACACAGCGATCCCCTGTACTGGGAACTCCCATGGCAAAGGAGAACACAGCACTCCCCTGTACTGAGAACTCCCATAGGGGAAAGGAGAAACAGCGCGACGGGAAACTCCCATAAGCAAAGGGAGAACCCCACGCCCCCTGAGACCTCCCAAAGAAAATGGGAACAAGGTGTAGAAAAAGCAGAAAGAAACAGCGAACCTGAGGGATTAACAGTAGAACAAGCCCCCCCAATCCCCCCCCCCCAGGGGCTCCCTCGTCCACCCCCCTTTTTCCCCCTCCCCCCCCCTTTTTCCACCCCGGGGGGGGGCCCTATCCCCCCCCACCCCCTCTCCCTCCCCCCCAGACCCCCACCTTTTTTTAAACTTTTGGGGGGTGTTTTGGGGGGCCCGTATAAACACCGGGCGACAGGGTCCCGACACTTGGAACATGGGGATGCCTCCATGGAGGGGACAAATATCTTTTATGCCTTTCCTTGGGACTTCTATTTTAATTAGGGTGAGAGTGTGTAAGAGTGAGGTTCCGGACGGGGACGCCCTTTTCATGGCAAGCATTCCATTGTTAGGATTTAGGCTGTTATAGGCCAAGTACGGTTGGTTTAGGTTTTCTTTTCCTCCACTGGCATACCTTCCCTTTTACTGGCCACCCTTCCCTCTAATATTTTTCGTCTAGCCAATTTGATATCACTTTTTTCTTTTTAGGTTTATCATTAAAGGTGAAATTTTATATACCCCTATTTGTTCTGTCACTATGTGCATGAGTATATAAGGGCGACTATTGGTCAAAAAACACCCATTTGCAGATCACTCTCCAATATTGCTATTTGCACATGCAGTTATACTGCAAATTGCTTTTTTTACGCGTTTTTTGCGCAAAAAACAGTGGTCGGATTTCAGATTCCTGGCGGCCCAGTACATTGGGGCTGCAGGAAACCAACGTCGGCCCCACAGAATGTAGAACATGTTCTATATTCCTCCAGTCGGTTTTCGGATTAGTTAAACCTTGTTAAAACAATTTCTTTTGAGGGCTACACAGCACAGGCTATGGTCAGTGTTTCGGCAGATTCAAAATTCTGAATGCTCTGAAAAAATAACCAAAATTCTGTGTAGACCAAGCCTAAGGGACTGCGACAAATGGAGGGTGTGTGCGGTGCAGTATCGGGAATGGATAATATAAATCTAACCTTGTGCGGATTTTACAACACCTGATATGAATGCACGTCTCACTTTGTGAATTCATTAATGAGGGCGCTACCAGCGAACTCAACACCGCGCGCGGTAAATAATTACCTCTAGGGAACGGAAACATAACAGACATTACTCACCTCAGCTCTGAATGTGTCTGGAATATGTTATAACCAATCAGCGAGACATTAGAATGCAAAGTGACTTGCAGAGCATTGTCATTCATACCGGGGTCGCCCATACAACAATATTAGTCTGCAGACATGAGGATGTCCAGCACTCCGGTCAGAGGTGTAACACGAAACTCCCAGGCTCTAATGCAAAAAGTGAAGTAGGGCCTCACAACTACCATGTACTATTTACTGGTGTCTGTGTATGTGGTAGAAAGGTTTGTGGGCTCCATTAAACGACAGGGCCTGATAGCGACTGCTACAGCTGCTCAATTGGTGACTGCTTCTTCTGCACCTACTATAGCTACACCCTTTGTGACTGCTACCTTTGCACTCCCTATAGCTACCCCCTAAGTGACTGCTACCTTTGCACTCCCTATAGCTACCCCCTAAGTGACTGCTACCTTTGCACTCCCTATAGCTACTTCCCTGGTGACTGCTACCTTTGATCCCTTTATAGCTACCCCCTAGTGATTGCTACCTCTTTTCACCCCCTATAGCTACCCTACTGGTGACTGCTACCTCTGCACCACTATAGCTATTTCCCTGATGAGTGCTAGTTCTGTACACTTTATAGCTACCCTCCTGGTTATTGCTACCTCTGCAACCCTTATAGCTACGCCCTTGGTCAGGGGTGTAACTTGAAAAGCCAGAGCCCCATAGCAAACTTTTGGATGCCCCCCACCCCTCCCCCACCGCCTCACCGACCATGAACGTTTACTGGGGCCTCTTAAGTTATGCAGGTGCTAGATATCACCATCATACAGCTACCAAACAAATCCCACTATACCCTGACCAACATTACCAAAAGAGCTACCACCACATAGTGATTGAATGATACCCCTACACTGTTACTGAATATAGATCAGTATGCAAACACCAATATTACCACCATATAATGGTATGTACCAGTGTACACAGATGCACTACAGACTGTATATTACCTCTAGACAGTGAATATATAGTGATAGTTACGGTACACAGGCTCTGCAGACTGTATATAACCACCATACAGTGACCATATAGTCATAGACTCCAGTGTACACAGGCTCTAAAGACTGTATATCACCACAATACAGTGACCATATAGTGGCAGACACCAGTGTACACAGGCTCTGCAGACTGTATATTACCACAATACAGTGATAGACACCAGTGTACACAAGCTCTGCAGACTGTATATTACCACCATATAGTGGTAGACACCAGTGTACACAAGTCTGCAGACTGTATATTACCCCCATACAGTGACTATATAGTGGTGAACCATGTACACCGGCTCTGCAGACTGTATATTACCGCCATACAGTGACCATATAGTGGTAGACACCAGTGTACACAGGCTCTGCACACTGTATATTACCACAATACAGTGATAGACACCAGTGTACACAAGCTCTGCAGACTGTATATTACCACCATATAGTGGTAGACACCAGTGTACACAGGAACTGCAGACTGTATATAACCACCATACAGTGACTATATAGTGGTAGATACATGTACATAGGCTCTGCAGACTGTATATTACCTCCAAGCAGTGACCATATAGTGGTATATACCAGTGTACAAAGGCTCTACAGTACTGTAATATAAACCAGTCAAACAGTTTAAATTCCAATATACTAAGTGGTAGATACATGTACACAGGCTCTGCTGAGTGATTACACTGCAGTTACATCTTGTGACTCACAGGTGACATTTCTCTGATTAGGCATTGACTTTCCCTTTTGTTGTGCATCCGGTCCAGACCTCCAGGATGACTTCTCCCGGACACCGCTTGTCCCTACAAGACATTTAGACACAAAAGTTACGTTCATTGAAGGCAGGCACCAGAGCGGATCTACCGTGGGATCAGAAGCACCATCAGCTGCCACAGGACCCGGCCCCCTAAGAGCCCAGGTCCCTTAGCAGCTGATATGTCTGCTACCCCGGTGGTTACGCCCTTGCCCTTGGTGACTGCTACCCCTGCACACCCTATAGCTACCATCCTGGTAACTGCTACCTCTGCACCTCCTAAAGCTACCCTTCGCGGCTGCTAACTTTGGGCCACAGAGGAGCATGGGGAAAGCCCCACTGGGTCCCTGCAATGTACTAGTGGGCCCCAAGAACCAACTTCACTTGTGGCCACAAGAATCATTTCCACTGATGGGCCCCAAGAATCATTTCCACTGGTGGGCCCAAGAATCAACTCCACTGGTGGGAACCAAGAATCAACTCCACTGGTGGCCCCAAGAATAAACTCCACTGGTGGGCCCCAAGAATAAACTCCACTGGTGGGCATTAAGAATCAACTCCACTTGTGACCCAAGAAAAATCTCAATAATCTCCATTGATGGGCCCAGTATAATCTTCACTGGTGGGCCCCATGATTAATTTTAATAATTTCCACTGGTGGCCCCAGGAATCAACTCCACTAGTGGGCCCCAGGAATCAACTCCACTGGTGGCCCCAAAAATCATCTCCATGGTGAGTCACACGGGAATTCACTCCACTGGTGGGTCCCAGGAATCATCTTCACTGGTGGCCCCAAGAATCAACTCCACTGGTGGGCCCCAAGAATCAACTCCACTAGTAGACCCCAAGAATCAACTCCACTGGTGGACCCCAAGAATCAACTCCACTGGTGGGACCCAAGAATCAACTCCACTAGTGGACCCCAAGAATCAACTCCACTGGTGGGCCCCAAGAATCAACTCCACTGGTGGCCCCAAGAATCAACTCCACTGGTGGGACCCAAGAATCAACTCCACTGGTGGCCCCAAGAATCATCTCCACTGGTGGCCCCAAGAATCATCTCCACTGATGGCCCCAAGAATCACCTCTACTGGTGGGCCCCAATAATCAGCTCCACTGGTGGGCCCCAAGAATCAACTCCACTGGTGGGACCCAAGAATCAACTCCACTGGTGGGACCCAAGAATCAACTCCACTGGTGGCTCCAAGAATCAACTCCACTGGTGGGACCCAAGATTCAACTCCACTGTTGGGCCCCAAGAAAAATCTCAATCTCCAATGATGGGCCCAGTATAATCTACACTGGTGGGCCCCATGATTAATTTTAATAGTCTCCACTGGTGGACCCAAGAATCAGCTCCACTGGTGGGTCCCAGGCACCCCAATCTGAGACTCCTTAGACTCTGCTCATCGTGGTGGCTCTATGACAAAACTTGTGGCTGACATGGAGGATCCACTACCTACTCAGGACATGCAACCCAGGATGTTATTGCATAAGAAGGAAGCTTTAGAACACAGAAATATAACAGTAACTATGTATCATTTAATGCTTATACTTTAATGGGGTGCTAAACTTGTCATATATTCAGGAGCACCCGCAGTTCTGAACTTTATCTGCAGATTCCATTTCACTAGTGATTATCTTAAAACATGACCTGTTAATTGTCCTGCAAAAGAAATAAACCCCGCGGTCTGCGCCAGTATTGGATGAGAAAATGACAGGGACCGAGCAGTAACATATTCGTTGTCATAAATCACAATGTCACTAATGCAGATTGTTTCCTTCTTGCAGACGGTGATTTCTGGCCCCACAGAATATATCAATGTTTCTAATAAATTCAGGAACCATTGATGTCGTTCTACCAAATGGCTTCTGTGCCCCAGGGCACCCGCTCTCCGCCCCTTCCAGCCCCGAGAATAATTAAAGCACAAAACATAATTCAAGCCCAAATTATTCATGTAGAGAACATCAAGGTCCGTGGCAGGAGCCGCAATCAATGCCGCCGTAGTTTACATTCATTACAATTATTGTCTCAGGTTAAATTATCAATTTGTCAGCAGCTGAAAACTCATATAGCAAGTGGGAGGCCGCTGCCGACCGCGGGGATAATGGCAGGACCCGGTCACTCACTGGCAGTTTGTTGGCACATGTGAAATTAGCGAATTTACTGATTTACTGGTGATTTTTGTATTAAGCTGGCAAGTTATGACCAGATGATATTATAATCCCATTCATGATCAGCCAAAAGCAGATTTTTCCACTATTTAATTCAATATTTTGTATCTGTACAGGTCTAACATTCTGCATACTCACAGTAAGTCACATTAATATGAGCAGCAGCTAATATCCAGAGGTACTGGCGTGTACAGCACGGACAGCAGCTTGATGGGTGCAGAGTGACTCCATAAGATCCTGTTAGGTTGTAATAGGTATCTGGAGTTGACTGTATCCCACAGCTGCTGGAGGAGCCATAGAGCCAACATCACCATCCAGGGGAGCCACAGTTGCTGGAGGGGCCATAGAGCCAACATCACCATCCAGGGGCGCCACAGCTGCTGGAGGGGCCATAGAGCCAACATCACCATCCAGGGGCGCCACAGATGCTGGAGGGTCCATAGAGCCAACATCACCATCCAGGGGCCCCACAGCTGCTGGAGGAGCCATAGAGCCAACACCACCATCCAGGGACCACACAGCTGCTGGAGGGTCCATAGAGCCAACACCACCATCCAGGGGCCCCACAGCTGCTGGAGGAGCCATAGAGCCAACACCACCATCCAGGGGCCCCACAGCTGCTGGAGGGGCCATAGAGCCAACACCACCATCCAGGGCCCCACAGCTGCTGGAGGGTCCATAGAGCCAACACCACCATCCAGGGACCACACAGCTGCTGGAGGGTCCATAGAGCCAACACCACCATCCAGGGGACCCACAGCTGCTGGAGGAGCCATAGAGCCAACACCACAATCCAGGGGCCCCACAGCTGCTGGAGGGGCCATAGAGCCAACACCACCATCCAGGGACCACACAGCTGCTGGAGGGTCCATAGAGCCAACACCACCATCCAGGGGCCCCACAGCTGCCGGAGGGGCCATAGAGCCAACACGACCATCCAGGGGCCCCACAGCTGCCGGAGGGGCCATAGAGCCAAACCAACCATCCAAGGGGCCCCCCACAAACTGCTGGAGGGGTCCATAAGCCAACACCACCATCCAGGGGCCCCACAGCTGCTGTAGGGCCATAGAGCCAACACCAGAATCCAGGGGCCCCACAGCTGCTGGAGGGTCCATAGAGCAAACACCACCATCCAGGGGCTCCCACAGCTGCTGGAAGGGCCATAGAGCCAACACCACCATCCAGGGCTCCACAGCTGCTGGAGGGTCCATAGAGCCAACACCACCATCCAGGGGCCCCAACAGCTGCTGGAGGGGCCATAGAGCCAACACCACCATCCAGGGGCCCCACAGCTGCTGTAGGAGCCATAGAGCCAACACCACCATCCAGGGGCCCCACTGCTGCTGGAGGAGCCATTGAGCCAACACCACCATCCAGGGGCCCCACAGCTGCTGGAGGGTCCATAGAGCCAACTCCACCATCCAGGAGCCTCACAGCTGCTGGAGGATCCATAGAGCCAACACCACCATCCAGGGGCTCCACAGTTGCTGGAGGGTCCATAGAGCCAACACCATCATCCAGGGGGGACACAGCTGCTGGAGGGTCCATAGAGCCAACACCACCATCCAGGTGCCTCATAGCTGCTGGAGGGTCCATAGAGCCAACACCATCATCCAGGGGCTCCCACAGCTGCTGGAGGGGCCATAGAGCCAACACCACCATCCAGGGGCCCCACAGCTGCTGGAGAGGCATAGAGCCAACACCACCATCCAGGGGCCCCACAGCTGCTGGAGGGGCCATAGAGCCAAAAGCACCATCCAGGGGCCCCACAGCTGCTGGAGGGGCCATAGAGCCAACACCACCATCCAGGGGTCCCACAGCTGCTGGAGGAGCCATAGAGCCAACACCACCATCCAGAGGTCCCACAGCTGCTGGAGGAGCCATAGAGCCAACACCACCCTCCAGGGGCCCCACAGCTGCTGGAGGGGCCATAGACCCAACACCAGCATCTCTCCAAGATTTTCTCTGCTTTTAACAAATTGCAACTATACACAAAGACTTGACTTTCTACTCTTTCTGAAAGACAGCCAATAATATCTTCCACCCCTCACGGCTACTGCAGCCCTGAGGGGTGCACTTCTCTCTCTCCTGTCACTGTCTCCTGTCCTCTGACAACTCTAACTGTCACCACCTGCAGCTTCCCCCTCCGCACAAGCTGCCCCCTTCTCCTCAGCCCAGCTCCACTCCTCAAGCTTGCTGATTGGCTGCCAGCTCCTCCTGACTCACAGCACACTACATGCACAGGCCCAAACTGCCTGCATGAACTATTAAAGGGAACCTGTCACATAGTTTATGCCCCCCTTGCTGAGGGCAGCACAAGCTAGGCAGACCTGCTGTTTTCCACTTTGTGCCCCTTATTCTGTAAGATGCGCAGTTTTAGAGCATTTAAACTCCCCCAAATCTTATTCATGACAGGTGTTACCCCCCCGCCACCAAAAGGCTAGCTGCGCCCACTGACAGTTATTCACATGTTTCTAACCTATTCAAAGTAATAGGTTTGTCAGTTGGGGTGGCGGGCTAGCCTCCGATTGGCCGGGTTTAAAAAAACCTTGACTCTCTGAAGGACTCTTCGAATGACTTTTCTGGCTGAAAACTGCAGATTGAGCTTTAAATACACGAAAACTACAGCATCTTACAGAATAAGGGGCACAGCGCTGGAAACAGCAGGTCTGACACTACATTGTTCTGTCCTCAGCCAGGGGGGCAAAAACTATGTGACAGGTTCTCTTTCACTGTTCCCTTGCCATAACCAGGGCACCCTACTCCTTGGTTTTCCATGGCAACCCACTACTGTTGACATCCCAAAACAAATATAACTCCTTAAACTTTATAACTTTTCATTCCAATTTTTGGGGAGGCAAAGCTATGAAGAAATCCCTGCAATTTTGATGTTCACGGCGCATGATTTGTTAGGTTAGTATTCATATATCGGACTTTGCACACATGATGATACCAATTACGTTTCTTTTCTTTTTTATTGTTTGCCTTTTTTAATGCGAAAATGGAAAAAGTGAGTGTTATAAACTATTAATATATAGCTTTTTCATTTGTTTTACCTGTAATTTTTGTTTCCCCAGCTGTTGGAAAACTACAACTCCCATCATGCATTTATATATTCTATATCAGTGGGCATGTTGAGAGTTGTAGTTTCCCAATAGCTGGAGAGCCACAGTTTGTAGACCACTGCCCTCGGGTATTCGACCGCAAATAGGGGCACGAACACTTATACACTATTCTGCAATACTAATGTATAGCAGAACTGTGTGCAGTTACAGCTTCCATATTACATCCTGCCAGTATAATAGGGAAAATAACATGGTCCACCTGGGGATCCTTATTAGACTCCCGGCTGCCATGACCAATGCCATTTGGGAGACTGAAGAGGGCACCACCCTCCTGTATAACTTCCTAGGTATGACAGTTATGGTAACAGCAGCCGGGATGGGCGGGATCGGAGTTATCTCCGGTGTCGATGACTGCAGGCCATTGCCAGCTGTAAATAACAGCTCCTGAGCACGCTTCATACAAACCTGCACCCTCATACTGACAGGCAGAGGAAAGCACCCTAGATAGTCCCCTATCTCTGCCTACTCATCGTCCCAACCCTCCAGCAGGCTCCTCCAGTAGGGATTCTCCAAAGCAGAGAACTCCTTTAAAGGGAACCTGTTAGACACGGTCTCCTATCTGCAGCTGTCACTTAAATGGGTTGTATCATTTCATTAAATGGTCTTCAGAATAAGGAGACAGTGAAAACAAGCAACTTTGCAATTGGATGTGATTTGCAAAGCTGTCTTGTTTTCACAGTATTCCTTATCTTTGTTTTCTGTAAACACAGTTCCCCTGGTGTCGGTTGGATCCCACCTCCTTGCATTTCATTGGCTGACGGCTCTGCTAATTTACATTCTGTCTGGCCCCCGGTCGTATTCACGGGAGCGCGCATTCCTGCCTCTCTCACTCAGAATAAGGGGCCGGCAACAATTTCACTCTGCACAGCCAGCAGCAGTAACCCTGCAGCTGCTTCTACAATCAGAAAATAGCAGAATTTTGCCCGGTGCCTAAGATCTGTGCTGCTTTGGATGAGTTCATAGAATACTGGATTCAACTGTAACAAACCTCCAGCTGTGAGAGGAGAAGAGATCAGTGCTCTGAGTTCATAGAAGACTGTCTAGACTGAATGAGGGGCTGTGTTATGTCAACAAACAGCTCTTACAAAATAAGACTGCATAGGGAGAGGAACGACATAGTGACATGTGGACTCAGACCGAGAGGGGGGGAGAGCACACTGACTCGGGAGCGAGCATGAACAGTGAAGGGGGGGATGATGTCACCCCCCTTCAGTTAAGAAACGTCTCTGCATTTGAATAGCTGAGAAACTGAAAGTACAATGAAACACACGAACTGATGAAAAATCCCCTTTAAAAAAGTAATAGGAGCCAAGCAGGCTCATTTCTGCTTTGGGTTTTGCAGGGAAACATACAGAAACCTCAAGAGTCCATAGGCTATGAGTAAGGGCAGCAATTTGTTCGAAACGCATTAGCCATGGACTCTGTCATGCTTATCTAGGACTTTGACATCATACCCATAGCTGCATGCTGTGTTATTTGGCTAATGCAACAGTATTTTAATATATTTTTGTAATACAGATATATTTTTTATACGAATTATTCTACCTGTGCAAGAAGCTGGAATTCCAATCTCTATCATTTTTTATTTAGGTTTGCAAATATGAAACTGAATCCAAACAAGCATTATGTTCAATATATATAGAAAATAAAGATAAATCCCAGGAACCATAAAAGTCTGTACTTTTGTATAAGGTAAGGAGACATCTGAGTGCAGGGCTATATTGTCACTGATATAATACTGTGCTGGGACCCTAAATCAAACACTGAAAGACGCTCTATTTATAACTATAGGGTGAGTTTCTGCTGCACGGAGAAAGTATCCAGACATGCAGCGCACTTCGGTTGATTGTTGGATGCATTTTACACGGCGCTTTTGAATATGTTTTTCGGATACGGAGATCTCACTGCTATTCAAAACTGATCTGTCAGCCACGGCTTTTATGCGTCTTATTTTTTGCAACAAGCTAACTGTAGAAATTACATGGAGATAAGAGCAGCCTTCCCCGAGGGCGCAAGTGGGACTGTGCTCTTTCAAGCCATCTTCACAATGAAGGTGAAGGGGGAAGGGCCAGATAGTGCCCCCCCCCCCCCACTGATGGTTTGTTTGTTTTGTTTTGTTTGTTGTTTGTTCATTTATTACACTTGGTCTTTAGGAGAAATCTACAAATGTAGCAGCCTAGGTTTACACAAAATCCAGACGCCTCATAGTCTCATTCATAGGGGCCCAGTTTATGAAGTTCTGGTTTGTGTCCACCTGTTTATTGCATTCAGCAACTTAGGGCTGCATTCAGTAATTTCAGGGCTCTATAGAGCTACAAAAACCTGGAGTGGGACCTTGAGCATGGCTGGCCTGGGGCTGCTTTTCAGAGAGAAAGGAAAAGGCATATGCAGTAGCTGTAGAATGGGCCCCAAGAACCATCGCCCCTGGGGGCCCAACGAATCATCTCCACGCGTGGGCCCCAAGAATCATCTCCACGGGTGGCCCCAAGAAACAACTCCACTCGTGGGCCCCAAGAATCATCTCCACTGGTGGGCCCAAGAATCAGCTCCACTGGTGGGCCCAAGTATCACTTCCACTGATGGGCCCTAAGAATCATCTCCACTGGTGGCCCCAAGAATCAGTTTCCCCGGTGGCCCCAAAAATCAAACTCCCCTGGGGGGCCCCCAAAAACTTCCACTGGTCCAAAAACAACTCCACTTTT